>JAKSZP010014942.1:0-68728 GCA_022478985.1 Massospora cicadina | reverse complement strand
GTTTTGGAAGACATTCCTCCAAGGTGGGAGAGAGCATTGTCTGGGTTTCCAGTAGCTCAGTGAACCAATCCGCTAGGTTTCTGGGCAGGGCGTTTACTATCTGGGCGATCTGAAGTGACATGGGGGCCATTCCTCCTGACGCCATGGTCAGCCGGGCTTGAAGTTTCACATGTGAGAAGGTGGTGTGCAAGGTGCTCAACTCTCCTGAGGTGAGGGCCTGTCGGAACTCAGACGCAGACTGCTCAGGTTGAAAGTAGACGTTGGTATGCCCCTTTGATGGAAGGAAACAGGTAACTTCTCTTAGGAGAAATAGAAGAGAGAAGATGACCATCAAACACGTGGTTGGGTGTTCATGCCACGCAGGCAGGGCGCGTTCAGATGGCTTGTCCACCATATCCAGGAATAGGGACATCAAGTTAAATGAGTTTCGTCTAATGTGATGGACGGGGTCTCTGAAAACTGCCACAAAGCAGTTAGGCAAGAGTGCCCAATTGAGGGCCCACAGGCAGGATATCCCTGCAGTTGAGAGATCCTGAATCTGACTATGCGGAAACCACTTTACCACAAAGGTTTGGACCACAGTTAGGACAATGCTGGCGCTCAGGAGGAGGGCCTGACCCCCTGAGAGGGCGTACAGGAACTGAATGGCCCTGTCAAAGTCTGAACTGCTGTCCATGAGGTGGTTTCCGGGTTTTCTTAATAAAGTGATTTGCAAATGTGCAAAACTAATTTTAGAATTTATTAAGTTTTATTTAAGTTTATAGAAGATGAAACTGCTTTAAACAGTTTCGCCTGCTCAGATTTATACTGAGCTTATTGGGGAAGAGTGGGTCCTGTTCCCACGAAGTCCGCGGGTATCTTCCTGGTGGTGGGCCCTATTTGAGAATCTAGAACCTCGATTTTGCCATTGAGGCCCATTCTCAAACTCAGGCTGGGTACCCTTGGGGTTGCAGAAACTTTTCTGCATTCATTATTTGGCTTCAAATTGCTCTTGAAGCCCAAGCCATTCCCCTCGCCCATATTCCCCAATATTGGTTCATTGCCTCTTTTGGGAATATTTTGTTTGGTGGCATCTTGTTGGCCAGAGCGCCATTCACAAGGATTTTCATCCTTGTTGATACTCCCAAACACAACAGATTTGGCCTCCAATTGAAGGAAATTCATGTCTGAGGGTCCAATCCCTTGTCACCGCATTTAGAAATATTGGATTTGGCAGCATCTGGTTGGCCAGAGCGCCATTTCTGAGGCTTCACTTCCCTGTCAGCCTTTTGATTTGATATTGCTTCCAATTTCAAGGCATCTGATTCATCAGATTGCCATTTACAATAATCGGAGCAGTTGAGCCCCTCTCCCCTGGCCCCAACTATCGCCCTAGGGAAGATTAGGGCTATGTGGTGGTCAGGCAACGCCTTGACCGTTACACATGTGAGGTGATGCAATGGGAAAATCTGCAGTCCCCATATATGATGACAACAAATGGATTTTAAAAGCCATATACCCTGCTACAGCTGCAACATGGTGCACAAACAAATTTCCCTGCCAGAGCCATGAAACAGTGGATTGATAACAAATCTTGATTAAGTTGCAATAGTCTTCAAATTGTCATGCATACACATGGAGCAGGCCCTTTAGTGGATGAAACTACCAGTGGACCACTAAGCAGTGGAGGCAGTATTCCATGAGGACCTAAAGCCTGGAGATGTTAAGGCATGGCTAGATGCAGGTATTGACCTCTATGACGCCACAGAGTTCAACAAGGCGGGTATCCCCACAAAAATGGCAGCTTCAGCCAAGAGCTCAGATCTTTTGCTATTGGAATTTAATGACTACATAAAAATGTTTTCTGGCACTACAATAGCATTCAACTTGGCATGTCCCGATCTCTCTGGAAAAATGGCCCTCAAATGGTACAATAATGCCTTTTCAACTGAAAAAGTGCTACCATGGATTACAGAGGGGTCTAAGTCCACCAAAGACCTGTACTGCCTATACATGCAAATCTCACCCACCATGGCATCTAACCTGCTACAAGCTGGTTGGACAAAGGAAAAAGCCATAGACTGGGGGCCATTATGGGAATGTTCGCCAGAGATTGCTATTAACTGAAGCGCCAATGGTTTTCCAGTTGAGATAAAGTATTGCTTTTCGCCAATACTACAATAGATCAAGTCTGAGACTGGGCCAGATTAGGGGTAACAAAGAATATTCACAAAACCTTATATGACCACTCCTTCAAATTGGAAAATTGGAGATTCTGGTGGGATCATGCCCCTCTGGACGCAGCAGCAGACTGGGATGCAGTGGGATTTACCCCTGACACAGCCAATTCCTGGATTGAACAAAAGATCTCACCCCAAGCAGCGGCAGCCATGAAAGGGGTTACAACCTCTGAACTTGGATGGTATTGGCTAAAGACAAGCATTCAGATCAAATTGATCCACAACTGGAAACAGTCATTCCCTAAGTCCTCTCTTGCCACCCCCTATGTAGCAGAGGGGTTTACTCCTGCTAAAGCCTTCCAGTGGAGTAAAGCGGAAGTTTCAGCAGATGCAGCACACCTGTTCACCAACGATGGATGGAGCAGCGTCACTGTCTGATACTAATGCCAATGAAGCGCCATACCTCTTGAAGTGCTACTTAAAGTTACATGAGGCATGCAGCCCCAGAGCCTCACTTACCTGGTATTGTTTTGGCTTCTCCCCAGTGGAAGCAATGGGATGGCAAGCCCTCAAAATCGGTGCAGCTATGGCCAGCACCATCTGCAAATGGGGTATCCATATGCACCAAGTGCAGGCTTTCTTGACCTGAGGATTCAACTTAGATGAAGCAATCAGCTGGATCCTAAGGGAAAACCCCAGCGGAATCTTCTACACCCCGTGCAAACAAGAAATTATATAGTGCAGTGGCCATCCTTCATTAAGAGTCATGGAAAGACGCCAGCAGTCATGTGCATTTTAGTTAACATCTATTAGTAGCAGGTTCTCTGACCAAAAGGCCCCCAAACCCTACCTAAGGATGAAATTTGCATCCATTTCCAAATGTTCAAGGAAGAGGAATGTTTAAATCTGATAGTCGCAATATACAAGGAGCTCAACAGCATACTGTTGGAAGTAATTTCAGCCACCTTTGGGTAATGGAGTGTGGATATATTGACATTCTTCTCCCCAATGAACTTAACCATAAACGACTGTAGGAGTAGGAATGAGATATAAGGACTCCTACCTGATCAAGAACCACCCAACACACAAATCAGATGGAGAGATGGGTGAATTTTTACAACTTACTGATGGACCATGCCCACATATTGGGCCACAAGTCAATTCACACCATCCTGTCATACTATGGTGAGGTTCACAAATTTTTGCAAGCTGGCGGTGACTATATTACTAAGTGCCTTCTCCCCATACAGTGAAAGCTCTGTATGAGCCCCCGCCCTGAATGAAACAAAAGATCTTCTTTGGTTATAAAATTTCAGGCCTCCAGAGGGTGATCTATGTTGAACAAGAGAACGCAAAGCAGGTATGTTGGTTTTGTTACCAGATATGACACACAATGGCACAATTTCACCACAAGAAAGGCAAATCATCCTGAGATTACAAGTATGACCCTATAAATGGGATCACTAAAGTCGGATATAAAGTCTTCCTTTGTCCTAAAGTCAAGGAATGAGTCCCATTTAACGTATCAGAGATCAAAGACATGCAACGCCAGCACCAGGCACTGGATGCTGCCTACAAAGAAAGTGGGCGCACAAGATGGCAAAGCGCCCTGAGGCCTGTTAGAGTTTGATGGTAAACTTAAAAATAAACCCATTGAGAAAACCATTGATACTAATAGATTACTCCCATTGATGGATCTCTTGATCCTTACCTATTTATCCTCATAATATGTTAAATCAGATTCACCTCAAAACCGCCTTTATTGCGTCTATACATCACAATTATTATAGCTAATAACAGCTATAATATAAAATTACTATGGACAATTATGGGACCCAATTGGGTGAATCAAGTGCATTCACGGCATCAACTTAATTGTGCTATTGAGTTTAGTGAATTAAAATTAAAGAATATTAAATTTTATGTATGTCAATTTTTTTAATAGCATGATAGTACTTGCACATGGACAGCAATAAGGGAGTATAAGTACTATTAAGAGGCCCGCTGACATTCCAATTAGGAGAGTGTCATTATTTGAATTTCATTTTTCTTTTCCCAAATTTATTGTATTTCATCAGCTGTATAATGAAACGCAATTGGGCTGGTTGAAAAGCAAATATATATCTCTAAAGTGCTAATATTATGCCTAAAATCCTCAAAATTATAAGAGTAAAAGTGCCTCCAATTTAGGCTAAAACAAAATGTAATCAAGTTAATTCTAGGGCCAAACTAACTTGGGAAACTTGTTTATTACTGCATTAATCCATAGAAAATTGGCATGGTTTGATGAACTAAATTAATAGATGAGTATGGCCTGAGGATGTCCTAGAGGTATAAAAATACCAGCGCCTGGCCTTATATTAACATCATCTTTTCCATCTTACATTGGATTATCTAATACTTTTTTTTTCTGTTAATTATATAAATATTTTAAGAAGTGAAGAAAAGCATTATGGGAGATTTTTATTTTTACCTGCTTCAGGAGAGTTCCAATTAGAGAGGGAAAAAATACCCAGAGAGACCAGAAGTGTCAATAACTACTATTTTATACTTGTGATATTCAGAATGTTTAAAAAATACCATAAGACACATAGAAGAATTGAGGATATATTGGCTGAAACTCTCCATGATTATCAAAGTAGGAGTATATTAACTAAGCGATTAAATACTCAAAATTTAACAAGGCCAATAATGAGCCATTCATGAACTCAAACCCAGAGTCATATAGGATAGGCAAGGAAGTGCACTAAGCAATCCAGCACGCCCACTCCACCCAGGCAAAATTGGTGAAGAAAGAGGAGCTACATTGGCAGAAAGTGTGTCAAAAACAAGCAATAGGTTATCAGGAAAAGGGTCCAGAACAATCAGCATTCCCAGCGGAACAATCATCCTCTGATAAGTCCATCCAACTGGGTGGCCAAAAATGGCAAAAAAACCTTGACGTACTCACACCAAGGTCAGCTCACATGGGCAGTTGGCAACCAAAGCTGATCACTGTGGCTTGTCAGGGATTAAAATGACATGTCACTCGCCCTCCCTCTCCAAAGCAGCGGTCCCATTTTGTACTGAACCTGTCTCCCTGATCAGTAGACAAGGAGAATGGGATGGAGACAGAATACCCAGTGCACTCCATGTAGGGTAAAAAATCCCTGTCCTGGAAAACCATGCTAACTGTACGCCTACAACCCATCATCCCTTCTCAATGACACCTGCTGCCAAAAACAACTTCTGGCTGAGACTCAATGCTTAAGCCAAATAATCCTCATACCCATGGTTTGGGCGGCCATCAATGATCATCACAACCACAAATGCTAAGGGTTAGCTAGAATACAAACACAGATGAGGAAAATGCATCACTTTAAAACTAATTTCATATTGACCTAATTTTAATATCTGAAACTTGGGCATACACCCAGTGCAAAATGTTCCCAACTCAGACAGAGGCCCCAAACACCAACGTGGTCTCAAATACTAAGTGCCAGGCGCTTTGGTCAAACCATATGCAATCATCACGTCAAACAAAAACATTGACTTGGAATTTGTAGAGGAGACACATGCCAGAAAAATCCTGGTGGCCATGGCCCACAATAATATAACTAGTAAAACTCTCTGAGTGATTTCAGTATATGCATCACCCAAACCACAGAAAAAAACAGTTCTGTTGATTTTGTTGGAAATATGAACCAACGCTGCAACAGTTATAGCAGGTGACTTCAATCTGTTGGACAAATTAAAGTAGAGATACATTCTCAACTTGTAGACAAATCCCTAGTATGGCGGATGATATGCTGATATACCTTGTGACATTGGGGATATGTCTTATGATTGATGAGGATGATGATGAACCCATAAACCTTATGCAGTAGGAGTACAATTATAGTGATGAACCAGTAAGCGGCTCCAGACTGGACTAAGTACTAGTCTCATCTGACCTCCAAAGGCTACGTCTAATAGTGAAGTCTCCACTAATGCATAATGTGACCACATGATAGTGAAGGTAGACATCGATCTGGGTGACCCCCTGTCACCTTGGGAGTGGAAAATATCCCCCTCCACATTGCGGGACCCATATTGACGCCACATTGCCAAAAAAGGATTCAATTAAATAATATCATTACTAGATTACCAGGCGGGTATTGATCCCCAGACTACTGTAAAATGATATAAAAGCTTATAATGGATAGTGCCAAGGATGAGAAGACAAAAACCTACAAACGTGCTGCTGACACTAAACAACTAAAGGATGCCCTGGCTACCCTGAAGTGAGATTGATGGGATAGCAAAGTATGGTGGTGGGAGAACGGAAAAAATACAAACAATATCAAGTGCTTCCATGGAAGCAGGATAATGAATGACAGCAGAATGCAACCTTCCGGCACCAAAGCCTACTGGGGAAGATGAATATGGAGAACCTGTCCAGCCTTAAAGGAATTGAGAACCGTGTTAAGATCCACAAGGTAGAGACTCCTACAGGCGTCATTTTCAGCGACCTTGGAGTAATCTAATGTGAAGTTAAACGGTTTTACAGTGACCTCTACCACCCTTGAAAACTAAATAGCACAGTGACAGAAGCCCTACTAGCCCTGGTTAAGCTGGCGCTCCAGGGATGCTCGCCTGCTGAAAAACATGACCTAATTGCTGAGATCACGGTGGAGGAGGTAAAATAGGCTCTTAAGGACATGACAAAAATTAGTCTCAGGCCCTGGCAACATGCGGGTAAAAATTCTGAATGCAATCCATGAGTATGTGACACCAGAACTTAAAATCTTTTTGACTACTGTATGTCTCACAAGTATCAAATCCCAGAAGGCCATGAAACATGAATTGTGATACTATACATAAAAGGCTCTCTGTGACACCTTTAGAACTGACACCCAATAGCATTGTCAAGTACCAATTACAAAACTCTCACATGAATCCTCATGTACCAACTGGTGCGTACCACCCCAAGGATCATCCACACATCCCAAAATGGGTTCATCAAGGGGCAAATTATCTGGGAAAGTATCTTCTCAATCCAAAACGCCCTACAGGATGTGTGCAGATCTGATAATGGCTATCTCATGCCTTTAGATATGGAGAAGGCCTATGATCAAGTAGTATGGCTATTCCTAAGGACAGCAATGAATGCTGTCAGAATCCACACCACCTTTATTGCTTGTATAGATACACTATACACAGGCCTCAGTACAAGAGTCATAATGGACACGGAATATTAGAATCAATTCTAATTAGACAGGGCCTCCACCAAGGCGATCCCATGCCCCAATTTTATTTAACTTTGTTGCAAAAATCATATTGGCAGCAGCAGAAGTGAAGTTTCAGGGCATCTGCCACCCCAGATTAACTTCTATCTGAATGCAGGCATTTGCAGATGACACAGCGGTGGGGATTGTTTTGGAAAGTGACCTTCAAGGCATTGATGAGCTCCGTTCCCTTTACCAACAGGTGTCAAATGCTAAAATTAATAATGTCAAGAGGGTAGTCATTAAGTTAATGCAATTTAAATTACTTCCACCATCAGACCTAAATCCCGTAGCACCTAAACAAACGTTCAAATATCTGGATATTCTATTCACTGAGTCTGGTCTGGCAGTTGAGGCGAGGGAGCAAGTGGTGCTTTCCATTATGTCATCCTGAATGTCCTACTGAAAATACGACCACTTGAAACTCAAAGGGAAGGTGCAGGAACTAAATATCTTCATATTCTCAAATTTTGGTTTGTGGTTCACATCCTACCACTGAGACCCAGGCTTGGAAAGTAGGATCAAGTCGCTCATCCGCACCTTCCTGTGGTTTAAGGCCCATGCGGCGCCAATCAAACTGGACGTCATATTCAAACACAAATGCAAAGTGGGGTATTGTACTAGATTTTGATGTGCACGCCCATCAGATTCGGGCCAAAGCTTTTTTCCAGATAATGCAGTCGCATATATGCTGCTCAGTGCTAACATGGGGCGTCAACTGGCCCAAATACAAGGGATTTCACAGATAATACCGTCATGATTCCTTAGGGAGTGGATGCTGCATAACCCCAGCTACATTTTAAACGCCACCAACCCCAATATTGGAGTCTATGCAACAGAGCGGTAAGGCTGAGAGGTTGGTCATTCAAACATGTGCCGCAAACTGAGGATACAATATGATGGGACCTGAAGCCAAGTAAGCATCAATGGCCACAGCTATGACATGGGAGGAATGTAACCGGATTAGGAAATGAATATGCAGACAAAGAATTCAAACACTTATAATAATTTGTCAATTACTTTTGGGTAAATCCCTCAAAAGAACTACCAAAACCACCATCTCGTCCACAAATACTTAACAACTTGGCGGAGGAAGGTCATGACACAAACTATAATCTCAAAGATTTGGTTATAGGAATCACCAACAAACTAGTGACTTCCAACCAATGCTCTTCCAATTGGAGGATTTTACACCAGGTGATAAGAACAGGTAAACACTGCGGCCCAGGGTACCCATATAAGGGCTAGCCACTGTTCACCAAAACTGAGGTGAATATTGCCCACCGTTATTTCTAGTGCAGTAAAATTTAAAATGTATTGGTCAATTATGATACTACTGCTATCCAGCAAACAACAGCTGCCGGTTATACACCTCTCTCATGACTCTCTTTTTCACTAAGACGTTTAGAAATCAGATTTAGCTCTGAGCCTTCCGCTACCAATATTAGATATGGGTCATACTCTTGGAAATTGTGGCCAAAAATAGAGCCATGAGAGCCCCATTACATGGGAATGGTGCAGAAGACAATTCAGATTTCACCAACCATCTAGAATGGATATCTAAATTTTTGCGCATTGTACACAGCTGGTTTTGAGCCTCAAGATTGGCTTTCACATACAAATTTTTCATTGAACTTAATGAGTCCAAATTCAGACTGAGGATTAAATGCGTGTTATCCTAATGTCACTCAAAAGTGGCTAGCAATGGTGATTACTGACCAGGAATGGTTGGCAATGCTACCCAATTAGTAGTACCTATTCCCAGTTTTTTCTCATCAGCTGAAATCCCATTTCCGCCATCTCTCTTGCCCTTATTTCATTATTTAACTTCTTTTTTTTAGTACTAGATGGTCCCAACCCAAGGGGGGGATCATCGATGTTATCTAACTTCTTTATTAAAGGTTTGGAGCCTTTAAAAAACTGGACCAATCCTTAAAAAGTAAAAATGGAGCTTAAGTTGAGGCATCCCCTTATTTTGAAAAAGACCATTCAAATTAGTCCAATAGTTTCAGAGTTATGCATAATAAACATATGAAACAAAAATGTATACAGGTCAAATTGAGAATCATCGTCATTTTTAAAGTCAATTAAAAAACATTTTGGTCTACTAAAAGGTAATAAAGTTTCCTAGTGGGTTTAATAATTTCAGCCTCATCTTGCTTTTCTTTCCAATTACTATCACTTTTAATAGTATTCAATTCAAACAATACAATTTTATAATTAATACCAGATGAGATGAGCATGAGTAATAAAGTAAAGAACTGGGTGAACGTGGTAAAGGGCGGCAGACTTGTATCTGCACCGCCCAAGGGTACCAAGTGCACAGGAACAAACGAATATATTAGTAAAAACAGAAAGACCTGAGGTGGTGCACCCCATATGTTTAATGAATTTTTTAGTGAAATATTGCAGTTACATGGCAGTATCCCACTCACAACCATTGTCATCGGTGGAACATGGGATACAAATATTCTTAGGCGTAGAAACACCAACGATGTGAGAAAAGTTTGGCAAAGTCCAACTTAAATTTCTTCTGCATGCAGTGTACTTAACAACCCATACTATCTGCAAAGGTTGTGTAGACCTTGGGTTTGAAACAGCAGAAGAGGAAAAGGAAGCAGTGAAGGTCAGAGTGGTATTCAACCTTCCTGACGGTCAGCATTTAGTATCAACCAAATGCACATGTTGGACATAATCCAAAGATATTTATATAATTTTCAACTACCTTCTGACCACACTGGTGTGCACAGTAGTCAAACAACATCTATGGGAAGGCTTGGAAGCCTACAGATAAATTAAACAATTTGAAATGCAAAGATTTCAGCTGATGACGACCCTTAGCACTGGGAAGGCAATAGCAATCATTTCCCCAAACCAGGAGATAGAGGATGATATTAAAAAATCCCACATCACACCCTTTACTATTGATGGGAAAAAATCCCAACTATTTTGTGCAACAGTAGAGAGAACACCCCCATATGCAACCACTGCTAGGCCTTTGGGCACAACATTCATGCTTGTCCCATAAAAGAAGGCCCAAGAGAAATGGAATTATGTGAGGAAGAAATGGTCGAAGATGACTCAGAGTACGCCAAAGTAACGGATATTACACAAGCATTCAACTGGGAAGAACAAGGGCAATATAAAATAGTTGACCCAATTTCCCTGAAAGAACAAAGATGGCTAAACAAGCTCGCAAGCTGGCCGCAGTCAAGGCAAAGGCATTGGTGGGATCATCCATCTCACTGGAACAGATCCAGGAAGACATGGATGAACTTGAAACAATGAGCCAATCAAATCCCACGGAAAACTAAACAACCAATCCAAACAGAATGGGTTTGGTGGAACCCAAATTGGAATTAAAAGTGGCAAAACAGGGGTTCAGCACACCCTCAAAAATTGTGGAGCATAACCCAATTGGGAGTGAGAATCAACAAGGAACATGCAAGAGAAAAATGTGGCCAATAAGAGCACACAAGTGCACTGCAATGGTAAATTAAAAACCAGCAAATGCAATAAAGGAGCAAAAACAACGTTAATGAAAGGGGCAGAATACACTTCAACTCTTACTCATTTTTATGCTCTCTGAAGCAGAGGTGCAATGGAGAGTAATGAGAGCAAGGGAGTAGGTCCGGGGGGCCCTGCTAGCCACTCCTGAGACGCACCAGGCGTCTCAGTAGAGATAGGGACGCTGAACATAGCAGGACTCAAGGCCTTAACATTTTAGGCCAAGAATTTGAGTCTCCTGCAAAACCCACCTGTGGATATACTGGTGGTGCAAGAAACCCTTTGTCCACAGAGGAAGGAGGAGACATGGGAAACATGCTCCTCCCAACAATATTGTTTTGGTTGCAACACTGTGGGGTGATAGACATGAAAACCAAAACTTTAAATTTATTAATAAAATTTGTTCCTGGATGGCTGCGTACTAGCCATTACCTTCTCATGGTACAAATAATTGCACACAATAGCCAGTGTGTATGCACTGAACTGTGCACTGGACTGACGAGGGTTTTTAACAGCTATAACACAACTCCACCTTCCAGCAAACACTTTTGTCATGGGCGACATGAACTGCTGGATTAACCCTGATACTGACCAATGGCCATACACTATGGAGGTATCACAAGGGCAATTTTTACTTTGCGTGCTAAAAACCACTTTGGGACTATATGATCTGCTACCTAAAAGGTCAGCCCTACTACAGAACATGACACGCCCACATATACACAACGGTGCACTTATCACTATGTCATGGATAGACCTAATACTCGCACCATTATTTTTCCATCACCAAATTTATAAATTCAAAACTACAAAAAATTGAATTTTATGACCATTGGCTAGTTTTGGTGTCTAACACACCAGCAGAAACAACTACAAGCACCCAGGCTAAGCAGAATTCGCCTAGAAAGTTTAGCTGACTCAGATTTTAATCCTGGATGGAGGAAATATCCTCAACACAGGATTTTCAAACACCTTTCTGTTTGGACCCATTAACCACCTGGGAAAATTTCAAAGAATCAACAACCCAACAGATTAAACACATACCATCTAGAAGATACAGGGCAGCTTCAGCCATTATAAACACACCTTGACCAAAATCACTAATCTGGAAAACAATGTCCCATGCACAGGGTACAGCCCTGGATAGGGTTGCAAAAGGTTAAAGATTCCTGCTTGACTAAACACCCTGATACGTGAACACCAACACCAAGTTGGGTTCATTATAAAGCAAAAAACATAAAAGATGTAGAAACTTGTTCAAGCAATTTTTTATGTCAGTTTCACGCCTGAAAAATATGATAGCTTTCACACAGGTATGAAAACTGTACAAATCCATAATGGAAACACTTAAAAAAGTCATGACCAAAGTATATAGGTTTTATATGAATTTATACAAATCTGAACCGGTCAAATCAGAAAAAAAATTGAAAAATTCCTCACAAATGCACATATTGACACTGCAGCTCAAAATAACAATTTAATTAACCTAATATAATTTGAGGAACTATGGGAGTAGTACGCAGTGCACCAAGAGGAAAATGCTCTGGACCTGATGGGAATTCCTATAAATTTTATATAAAATATTTTACTAACATATCTATTATTATTATAGCTTCCGTAACAAGTATATAATGGAAACATGCCTACTACCTGGAGGCAAAGAAGCTTATGCTGTCACTTTATTAAAAAAGGAGACATTTCAAACCTATACAAATTGGCGCCCAATCTATCTAACCAACATTGATACAAAATATTCACAAAATTTTTGGCCAAACGACTAGGAAAAATTGCAACTGACGCGATATCCCCATCACAATATGGATTTGTTCCAAGAAGATCCATATGGGACAATATTCACACAGTTGTAATTGTCTGCCAGTCCAAAACATCTGGTTTGCTTGTCTTTTTATACCAACAGAAGGCATATGACAGGGTGAATTGGACCTATCTCAGGTCATGCTTTCAAAAATTCAAACTTCCTTTTAGATTCATAAACTGAATGATGTTGTTTACAGAATCATCCACCATGGCTGTACGTGAAGCATGTTTTTTAACTAACCCAGTTTTTCCACATAGAGGACTCAAACAAGGGGATCCACTAAGCCCTCTACTATACAATTTTAGCCTGGATCCTCTAATCTGGAATACAAATACACTTCTCAATGGAATCAAAGTCAATGGAAAACCACCAGTCAAAATGATGGTCTTCGCTGATGACAGTGTGATGGGAATATCCAACAACCAGGATGCTTGTAGAATTGAGAAGATAATACAATAATATTCAGCTATAAGCAACGAATCACTTAACACTGAGAAAACGGAAATATTACTCCTGGGGAAATATCAGACCCATTGGATGCCATCTACCCTGGATCAACAAATCAATAAAACATCAAGGCTTCTCACCAGACATAGGAGGCAAAAATCATTAATAACCACACTGAAACTTCCCTTCACTACAAGCTGGCAGCTGGACCTGTCCGTCACTTGAGAATATGGTTGGAAGCAGGAAGTTGCGCCAATTCCATGATGGAAAATCAAATTTTAGATAAAATAACAAGACGCATTGCCTCTCTAAATGGACATCAAACAGGTCTAACAGGAAGGGTCACGTTAGCAAACTCCATAATACTATCAATCATATGGTTTACGGCCCATGCAATTGCTTTCTCGCGAGCCTTCTTTAATACAATTTACGCCTTATTACAAGGATGTATTTGGTACAACCACAACCCCCTGTACGCCTTGAAACCCTATTTGGCTCTAGGTCAAATGGAGGTATGGGGATAACTAATTATATATAGCAAGCGACCCATGTACTAGGATCCTGGATAGCTCAGGTGACTAGCCCAGATCTTCCAGATATACATTGGGCCAGAACATCAAGATATAACTTTACATGGAAACTTCAAATAAGAAACCCAAATCATCCAAACACATTAATCAAGTATCTGGCTTCTCATCCTACAGTTGCAGGACCACATAGCGCTCCTGAACACTTCAAACGAATACTTCTAGCCATGAGAAGAGCAGAGTGGAGGATTCACATATGTGGTCAGATCAGTCACTGAGGACGCCCAAGTCTAATTCACTGACAGTAAATTAATGGCCAAATAGTCACAGATAACACAATATGCAGAAATATGGGTACTATAGCCAGGATTGATTACCTGGATCACATGGATATACCATACAACCTGGAGACCCAAAGAAGAGTCTGGAGATCACAAATCACTCACTACTTTAACCCAGGATAAGAGCACATGTGTGGAGATGAATGAGAAGAGTATACCGCGCAGCAGAACGGTCAAATACAGCCCATTCTCATATACAATATGTGGGCAATATGGAAGCCTAGTACACCATTCAGAATAATGTCCAACATCAGTATCTATGGAAAGAGGTCATGCGCCTATTCCGCCAATAAAATGGACAATAATTTAGTCTAGCTAGGAAAATATTCGCTCTAATTATGGAGTCACCTATCCACCCATCCCTCCAGGCATTAATAGTAGCAACAGCACTATGGACAATCCATACGATAGTACTAGAAATATTTACAGGAGCAACGCCTACAATCCAAGAAACCATCAATCGTTTTCACTACCACATATTGGAACATTTCCAAGCATAGTTGTTTGGAAACATGACCCCATGCAACAGAAGGATACTCAATATATGGCTCCTCATATGGTTCCTAAAGATTGATTCTTTCCTTCACTCATGCTGCACCCAAGGATAAGCCAGCATAAACCCCACTACTGTCCTAAGCTTGGTGGTCCTGGAGACAACAAGAGGGGCTTTGAACCCTCTGGGGTTTCTTTAATTTTCACAGTTAATAGTTTATCCCTACTATATTGAAAGTGCTCATCCCCTGGTTGACCTTCCCCAAGTAAATAATCAAAATATTTTCAGCATCATAAAATTAATCCATTCATCTGGAAGGGTTTTTGATCTAAGTCATTTGATGTGTTGATGTTATTTCTGTTTATTTGATCTCAATAAACTTATTAGACCTACTTTTGAATACAAAAAAACTAATTTTGGTGCATGTCTGATTCTAACTTTTTGTGCTTAAATTTTTTAATAATAACTTACTCTCAAAGGCTTTGTAAAATTTCACGTTTATCCTTACTTTCTTCACTTGACTCATAGGAATTATTTTATTAGTCTGACTTTTTATCTCTTAAGTTATATGTGTTGAGTTAAGTAAGCATAACTTTTTATTCTGAATTACAATATTGGTATTGTTATCATTAATAGATTCATCAGGTTGACTACTGACATTATTTTTTTTAGTACTAGATGGTCCCAACCCGAATTGACTACTGACATTATTGAGGTACTTAAATTCATTTTCAAATTCTGTTTCCTCATCATCTTTTAGTTAGAATTATTTTTACATATCAGTCTCTTTAATTGCATTAGATGTATAATTAATTTCTCTTTTTACAATATTTTGACAATTTTTATTGATCAGGTCTTATCCATTTTATAACTACTTACATATGATTCTATAAATGAGAGGGGTTGTTTTTGATTAGTTTCATATCTATATTTGGCATTAAATTATATAATAGGTAAATATCTAATATCTTTCAGTCCTAAAGGAGGCTCACCATATTCTGATATGTGAATTTCTTGAATTTTAGGGATTTCCTTATTTGACATATCATATTTAAAAAATTTATTTGCAAAATCAGTGGTTTGGGGATTGATTCAAGGCTTCTTCAATTTTCTGTTTCTCAATATCATTTTCTTACATTAATAATATTAGCTAATCAGCTTTGTCAGAAGATTGGTGAACCATGTAACAAATTTGTAGGGGTGTTTTGGGGATGGGTGATATTTTCTGTAATTTTCTTCATTGTAATTATGTTTTGTATTATGTGAATGTTAAACTTGAGGTTGTGGAAAGTTTCTGGGTTTAAAAAATGTTATATATAGTCCATTTTGTTGGTATCCTTTATGAGTGGATTGTTTATTCAGGTGAGTAATTTGAAATCTGACTGAATAATGACTGTCACAGACAGAATAATTTCCAGGTTGGTTAAAATTAAAACAGCAAATGTTGCTGTGAGCCCTTTGACCCTGAACCATAATTGTAAGTCCCAATGACCAACCCTCCAGCAGAATAGAGAGCAATTTTCTAACAGGAGCAAGAAGGGCCCAAGCCCCCAGTAGAGCCTCTTTTCAAGATCAGTGACCTAGCTCACATGGTGCATGACTGAGGGGTTACTTCCCTGGCTCTCAAAGAACCTCAATCTCTGCCATTTCATCCTCTGATGTAATAATAATAATTTGAAAAAGACTTTGATGAAACCCCTACCCCTCGCCATTTTGCTCCTTTACTCAATACAGCCCCCTTCCAAAGTGACCACCAGCTCGCCTTAGCTGCGGTGGCCTCTCCTCATTGCCCAAAATATGCACCGCGGTGGCCCAGTCAGTGGCTCAGCTCCAGCATGGCCTGCCCACCATCTTCTTCCCCCTGACTTCCCTGAATCTCCCTGCAGTGACATCTCAAAACTATTTGATGATGCTGAAATTGCTGTTATGAATGTCGCAACGCTTGCTTCATTCAACCCCTCAGACAAAATCACCCGCCACAGTATCTCCCTTTTCACCCAACTTCCTGAAGCCCGCAAAGAAGCTGAAGATCTCACAGCTTTTGTTAAAACACTTTCCCATCATTATCTTGATGCGGAAGTGGAAAACTCCTACTACGCTGACCTCAGCCCCCACTATGCAGATGCCCCAACGCCCTGGCTCTCTGCTCTGATCCAGTACTGTAACCAACATCCCTTGATCGAGGTGGGTCTTTCTGAAAACCAACCCCCTGACCCCTCCTCACCCTCTGCCATGGTGGGTTAGCAGTTTCTGCTTCCCACCTGGTTAGTAGTTTGTTTTGTTGTTTTGAGTGTTGTGATTGGTACTGTCCATCCCCTGGTCAGCATACCTTGAATAAATTGAGAAGAATGATTGAAGGGGTGTTTAGATAATTGATACAGTTTTGGGGCCCCTATAAGGACCCTAGGGCTCACCACAAAGGTATCCAGGTCACTAAAAGATGCATAGAAGGACCAGCCCTGCCCAAGCCCCATATAAGACCTGTTTTTTTGATAAAGCATATTAGGTTTTTATTAGTGGTCCTTATCTCAGTTTTAAATTAAGGATTGCCAAAATTACTAATGATGTTCATTATAAACCTTTCTCAATGAGATAGATTCTCATAAAATTGGAGGCAACGGCTCACAAGTTTAGATAATTCTTTCTATGTTTGGTAGATTTCCTCTAGATTAATCTCTAATCCAGAGTTTACAATATTATAAAGATTTTATAGTGTAATCTAAGTTTTCTGAAGCCTCTACAAAACTACTAAAACTATTCCTAATTTAAATCACTTAGGGTTCACCACAGAGGCCTAGATGCTGGCCAATTTTACGCTCCTTATCAATTCTTTCTACCTTCACCATATAGGCAACCTCCTGCCTTAGGGAAGGTTGCCAGTTAACTCTTAAGTTTATTAACCTTTTCAATAAACCAATTAGTTCTTGTAGTTAAAGTGGAACCTCCCTCCCAACTACCTTTACAATAACTAAAAAACCAGCAATGCATGCTGCCATCTGCAAGATGGCACAATCGTTAATAAAGTGGGAATTGCAATATAGTATACAAAAATTCTCTGCATTGTAGCAGAGTTCATGGAAATTTGCTTTTCTGACACTATATGCCAATCTTAGAGAATTTTGTGGATACCTACAACCTTGATTTACCCTGTTAATCTTCCCCTGATGCGGTGCATTCTACCCAATTTATTTCTGTCTACACCTTTAATTTGTTCCTATTAACCACCAACAGTTTTGAACTTTGGATGGGTTGGCACCCTCCCTGCCTCTCCCGCCCATAAGGGTTGCTCCAATAAGACTTGTGTTGCACCAATTACGGCCTTCTGTCTGGTTATGAGGCCTTTGGTAAGATAATGAACTGATTTACTCATCACTTAACCATCAGGTCATACTAATACCCAGTCTCTAGGATAGATGAGCCCTTAGCATTTTGGACCATTCACTGGGCATTAACACCGAGTTGATATGACCAGGATTCTTTTCATCAGTTTTTACCAGAAAATAAACATTGGCTGTTGGACTTGTTCTATAAGGGCATTAACTTAAAAAAGCTCACCTCAGATTTTAGATTAAGGGTGATTACCTAGCAGGATAAAACCTAATGCTACTCTGGTATAGATTTAATTTTTTAACATGTTTGAAACCTGTACTGGAAAGGGACAAAACCTTGATTTCTCTCTTTCAATCTTATAATTGTTCTAATATAAATTTATTAAAGATATAGATATTAAAGTGGTAAACTCAGATGGCATTGTAATATCATGGGTTATGGGGATATCATTGGTGTCAAAAAATTTAAATTGAAGTTGATAGGGTCCTTGACAAAGGTAACTCTAGTATCTTGGTGCCATTGACTGGTGTGGTGTATAAGGTTAACAGAAAGATATATACTGGTTAACACAGGTAGGCCGTGCCATGAATACCGCACAAAACAAGAATTTTCCAAGGTAATGATGAGCCAGTCATGGAGCTGTTGGTCGATTTCCTCACAGTACCAGTATGATACTAAGTTCCATAGACACTTTATATCTTCAAAATAACACATGAACTTGCTAATACTTCTTATCCCTTTGAATGTAGCTTCTGAAACTTTTTAAAAGAATTTAGGTAGATGAGAATATAAGTTTTCTCCTTAGCGCAGGATCTCCAATTTTTCAAGTAAATGAAAGGAATGTTGGTGCTATACCATTTAAAATCTTGTCCAGTCAGACGGCTGGTTACTTTTCTAAGACATTATTAGGAACTTACATGATAATAATAACCACAACTATTGTGATTGGTTAACCACTCATAAAAGTACATGGTCAAAATTCTCAAGTTTTCTGCTTTATACAGTGTAGCAAGAGGTACCTTTACTCGCTACTTGCACAGGTTATGGTTGGTTAGTCAAATCTGACTCTACCATATACCAAGAATACACAGTAATTTATTGGTCCTTTATTATAGGTAAGACTGCGATAAAGATCTACACAGACAAATGAATGAATTTGATATTAGGAGATCCTTTATTTTAGAATAGTAAATAATTTAATAATTGAATCACTTCATTCAAGATATAGTAGTGCTCTCATGATGACGAGCATAAACTATTGTACTATGTAATTATGAAAAAGAAGTTATACATAAGGAAAAGGTTCAAATGGGAAGTTGTGGGGTCAACGTTAATACATAAATTTTAGGGTAAAATATAATAAAAAAGTTAGAATTGTGTTATGACTCCAATTCAAGAAATATAAAATTAAAATCAGTTAGTTAACAATAACCCCTCGACTTGATTTACAATTGAGCTTAGATGAGAGGATCATCAGGTTTGTATTATGGATGGAGAAACATGAATGGACACATTTAAATAAACATCTTCTCTATCTCAATTCAAACAATTTTGGTCAAATTTTAGTTCAAATTTAATAAAAGCATCTCCAATCGTTTTGACCTATTCAAGTAATATAAGTCAATGCATTTGATGCCCGCTATCCTCACAAGGGCAGTGGTGCGCCACCTCATAATGTTTTTTGGCCAACGCCAAAATGTGCTTGGGCTGGATCAGCTAGCCCTCTGAATTCTTCAGCACGCTATGTCCTGCCTAAGGACTTAGCCTTACATCTTTCCCAAACCCAGGCGGTGACACATTGTCCCCTTGTGCTCCCCCAGAGCAACATGTAATTTTGCCTTTGGGTTGAATATGGAAAGTTGTTCCAATATTCAGATAAAGCCATTATTGAATTAGCCAAGGCTGTTATGCAGCCTGCAGTCTTCATCAACTTCCACCTCTTCAAGGGGTATTTTGATCTTAGCTTCTCAAGTGAAGCTGATGCTGCAGTAGCAGCTACCATCCCCCTGGTGTTCCAGAACACCCCCTACAACTACTCGTACCTGAGTTGCCCACTGATACCACTCATGTGGTTCATTTCAAAGGCTGCCCTACCCACCTACCACCAAAATTTTAATTAATAACTTATTGCTGGTTTATCAGAAAATGGCTTTAATTTCATGGTACAATTTGTGGTTCCCAATGGAGCCACTCATCTTGCAGGCCCCTATGCCTATACAACTATTCATCCAGTATCAATAGAAATAGCCCTCTCAATCCCCCTTGCACCATTATCCCCACTGCCCCAGACCATCATTTGGGCTCAAGTGGTTAGAGGGCGTACCATCTGCCCTACCTGTTTTGAACTGGACCATTCAAAATGGTGCTGCTCCTCCATCTCATGAGCTACGGCACCCACACACACAACTCCTTGCATAATGATCCCATAGCTGATCCAATTAAATTTTTTGAATGGGGCACTATCCTTCCCACATCCCCCAAAGTGGTAGCCACAACAAACACTAAATCAACCAACAAAAATTACCTCAATGAACCTCTTCTCCTGAACTCACCAATCAGGAGCCAGAATGGACTATAGTAAGTTATAAACCATCCTCCCAGCCACACGCCACAGATAATCCATATGCATATAAACCCGAAAAAATTTAACCAAAATCCACGGGATTATTTGGTTGAGGTTAATGAATGGGGCGAGCTTATGCCTGAATCCAAATGGGATGATTCCCCTCCATTCAAAATTTACATCAATAATGAATATGTAACCCAATTTCCAAAGCGCCATTGTGCGCCTCGCCCTAATGCCACCACATTCAAAAGTGATCACCAATTAGCTAAAGAGGCAGTTGCCTCTCCAAATGTCTCCCAGCCTTAAAGCCATTGCAAAATCAGTTGCAGTACTGGTTACATCAAACCACCTCCTATACTACCTAGTACCATTCTTCCAAAGCATAAAAAAGAACATCTTCGATATTACCAGATGGCAAATTCTGAAGTTCAAAAAGTTGTGGCGGTCATAAAGTTTGGCCTAAAGACCCGCATTACCTGCAACAACCTTGCAACCATCGCCACCCTACCTAAAGTATTACTTGAGGCTGAAAAAGCACTTACAACCTATATTCCACCCTCCTCATTGCATACATTGAGTTGCAAGCACCCCTTTGTTATCTCAAGCCCCATTTCCATGATGCACCTACACCAGTACTATCAGCTTTGTGCCGCTACATATCCCTAACAGATGAGGAAGAAGAGCCTCCTGATCCCCCTTCACCCACTGCCACGGATGTATAGCAGTTTTTGCTTCCAACTTAGTTAGTGTGTTTTGTTTGGATTTTGCATCGTTTGAATGGATCCATCTATCTCATCTCAACTTTATTTTAAATTATTTTATTTATTTTATTTTAAGTTTTAACACCAAGCAAGGATGGTATGAATTTGGTAATTTGGACCTCTTAGAGGTCAGCAAACAGGACTAAATAAATGCACATAGACAAAATAAAACAGACAGGTTTTTTATTGACCCAGATGACCAATGAGGAAAGTTGATTTTGCAGAAACATAATTATACACTGGGAGGAGAGCTGTCAATTGGCAGAAGTGGTGCTAAACTTAAGTGAACCATTAGGCACACGCTACTATTGACCAGGGTCCTGTATCTTGAGATTGTCTGAACTCAAGTTATTGATTGTAAATTGACGCACCTGACTTAGCAATATTATAAATGGATCAGGTTTCATATCCCTGTTCCTTAAGTAACTGTAATGAACTGTCTGAGTTAAGAACTTAGCTGGTGCGTTTTAACGCCCAGGCTGTAACGCTGGGATGAGCATCATGCACATTCCTGGAACCAGCCTGGCATATCTCGCCTGTACCCAGCGTTGGTCCAGCGTATGTTTCAAGTCAGGAAGGCCTTGCATCTTGACTTTTTTGGTCTCCTGACGTCCAGCCATGTCCTTAAAGTCTGTCCCCTCAATTATGTCATGTAGCTATGACAAGTATTGTTGATTTAAATGGGCACTAAACAAGAACTTGTCAGTACACTATATAATTTATTTAATAAACACATTGAATTAATTTGATTGTTCAGAACTGCCCCTGAACAAATGCCAGCTAATGACTACAAAGTTTGAGGTTAGAGCAGGCAAAACACCTATTGGCCAACATTAAAGACAGTACAATGCACCAACAATTGATGAAGTGGAAATTGTTATAGTTGGCAAAGAATTTAACTCAGGTGATATAATTCTTCATTGCAGAAATGGTGATGTTCAGCAAGTCTCAGTTCTCATTGCTCATATGATGGATTGCAATATCCACTTTTACTTTGGCAATAAGAAGATAGCTATTATTTTACAATAAATTAGAAAATCCACAAACAGATGAGGAAACAAATAAGAAAGCCAGTGTCATGGATTACTATCCATATCAATCATGATTTTTGAAAATGCTGAAAATTATATCTTGAAATGTCAACAATTGTACCATCAATACAATGTCAATATACAAGCAAAAATTAAAAACTGAAATACTCCTTTAAATTTAATTAAATAAAACCAAATTGTGTACCAAAAGTATACATTTATTTATGTGATGAAGTTGTTAATAATGGCAATGTAAATCCTAATAAATTGAGAAAATTGTCATAATACTTGCCACAATTACAGGGAGTCCATGGCACATGAACGAATATGCACAATATTCAATGACATATGTTTGCGCATATGATTGCCCAGATTTGTATATTACATTCAAATGCAATCCTATGTGGGATAAATTAAAAGAATTTCTGCTAACTAACAATCATCTTCAGACTGTCATGATATTTCTACATGTATGTTCACACAAAAATCAGAAATTTTATATAGATTTCATTGTCAAGCATAATGCTCTTTAAGATACACACTGTTGATTGTATTCCATTGAATGACAAAAAAGGGTTGTCATATGCACAAATTTAGATTTTTTGAATGAAAATCAACCCATATAAGGTTTGATCAAGTCATCTTAGCAGAAATACCAGATGTTGACATTGATCCAGACTTATTTAAAGTCATCACCAAAAACATGATTCATGGTCCATTTGACTTACTCAACAATAATTCACTATGCATGTCTGATGGTAAATGCACAAAACAATACCCAAGAGACTTACTTGCTGAGACTGTCACTAGCAATAATGGATACTTGCTCTATTGTCAATGATCAACTGAAGATGGTGGCAAATCCAGCTTTTAGAAAATACAAAATAATGATTTTAAAGTTGATATTCTTTGGACTGTACTTTATTCACCGTTACTCTCAAAACATACAAAGCACACATCAATGTCAAGTATTAAATTTGATGAAATTGATCAAGTACATTTGCAAATTGTTCAATGAGGGAAGTGATGTGACAGTTTTTGGAGTGGGAAATGAAACTGCATTTATCAACAAAATTGACCAATATCATCTGGGAAGCTACATTAGACCAATGCAGCAGTATGGCACATTTTATCATTTCCATTTATGAACAACATTTAACAGTTGTTGATTTGGCAGTGCTCTTAGTAACTGGACAGTGCATGTTCTTCACAACAGAAAATGTACATGTAAGAGCATTGTAACCACCGCTAACAACATAACTTCTTTTTTTCATTGTGCAGGATAATTTTTTAATATGCTACTTTACTTTGAAGTGCCAACATACAACACATGAAATGCACCAGCAAAAAAGTTTAAACGTCTCAAACAAGTTAAAGCAGTCAAAGGACATCCCAAATTATATTCAACTGATGAAGTAGTACATCTGTACACTGTTTACCCAAACAACGTACAATGCTTTTACTTGTGATATTGTAAATCAACATATGTGGTCTGACATCCTTTTAAGAATTGAGAACAATAAACACTCACTATGGCCACTTATTGTGAAGCTTTCCAAGAATTAAATCTTTGTAAAAACAATGCACATTGAGACACTTCACTTTCTGATGCATCAAGTAATGCTCAGCCACTGCAAATATGCAGATTATTTGCAATCATATTTACAATGTGCTTCCCATCCAATACAAAAGATCTTTGATAAAAAACAAAGACTACATGAGTGAAGACATCCTACATCATTTTCATGAAACAAATAAAAATCTGGACATTCATTTCATACCAAACATTTATAATGCAGCATTGGTTTTGATTGAGGACATATGTTTGGCAATTGTTAACAAAGCACTGGAGCAATTGGGAATGCTGCACCAAATCATTCTGCAAATGACCTTTTCAATTGTGATTTGCAACAAGATACCACTTTGACATTGATGAATTGAGTACATTTGTTCAAATGAATCTTCTGAAATTAGTTTCAGAACAATGCATAGCATATGAAAAAATTATGCATGCAATTACAAGCCAAAGTGGGGGATTGTATTTCCTAGATGTGACCAGATGCACAGGCAAAGCTTTTCTCATTACACTTATTTTGGCAACCATACAATCACAAAAAAATATTGCACTGGATATCACAGCATCTGGTATTGTAGCAATGCTTTTAAATGGTGGCTGAACAATTCATTCAGCACTGAAATTGCAGTTTAATATGTAAATCACTGAGAAACCCACATGCAATCTCAAGAAATTCTGGAATGGGTAAATTACTTAACCATGTCAACTCATTATAAGGAATGAATGTAATTGGACCTAAAAACCATTGGAAGCACTTCATTGTACATTAAAAGATAAGGGATGAAATGAACAGCTTCTTGGTAATGCACTCATTCTATCATCTGGTGATTTTTGACAAACTCTATCAGTTATACCACATTCAACACCCACTGATGAACTTAATGAATGATTCAAATCATCAGTTTTATGGCAACATGTATAGAAATTGATTTCGAGGACCAATATGTGTGTAAAGCTACAACATAATGAATCTACTGTATTTTTGCAAAACAATTGTTATATTTGGAATAAAAATGGCATTAAATGAATCCACACAATGTATCTCATTTTTAATAAACTTCTGCAAAACCACAGCACCATAGATGAATTGATTCACAAAGTTTTCTCAAATATAGCACAGAATTACAAAAATAATCAGTGGCTTAGTGCACATGCTATATTTTCAAAAAACAGTGATTTCAACACTATCAATTATAAACATTTAAAATGAACTACCAGGTGAATTGACAACATATAAGACCATTAATAATGTAATGAATCAAGACAAAGTTATTAATCATCCAACTAAATTCTCAAGTTTACTTGATTTGCTAGGAATGCCACTGCACATCTGACAATAAAGTTCTAATATGCCTATCATTATTCTTTTAAACATCAATCCACCATAACTTTGCAATGGTACCACGCTTTCAAAGAATAAGATGAAGAACAATATCATTAAAGCTACAACATTAAATAAAAATTAAAAAGAGAAGATGTACTGTTGCCATGCATCCTAATTGTAAGGCTTTCCACTAAGGGCAAGAAGCCAGGTGGCGCCTACTACCCCTTTTCAGGTAGAAAAGGCCAATTTTGTTCTAAGATATATATATATATGCGACCACTCCAATTCCCACACTGCCTAGTATTTGGTATGTTAACAAGATTAGCTCCTGTATAGAGAAATCCCTCAGCTTTACTAAAACGTTAGAAGTATCCCATGTAAGTCCCTTAATACTGACACTTATATTCCCGAGAATCTGAAATTTTTCAAAAATCCTGACAGTTTTATGACGTCCCAGATGTGAAAATTCGATTTTGCTGAGGGATACTAAAACCCTGACCCCAATTTTTACCCTTCCTCCCACTTTTCCCCTATATTACTTTCTTTTGCTTTTGGAAAATTTCTTTAAATTGAGTGCCAGACCTCCAAGGATGGAGCGCACCTAAATTTTGGAAAATTTTGATTTTAAAAAAAGCTAAATTGGGGGGCGCCAATCATAGCGTGTCCCATCACTGTAACGGACGGTATTAATCCGTTCGTTGCATTTCGATTCAGATTCGGAAAATCCGAATCCGAATCGATCTGTTTAAAAAGATTTTTGGTGTTTGCCGGGTTTGGGCGCTGGGTTGTGCCTCGCCTGAATTATTGATTAGGCTCTTGCGAGCCTAATCAATGGTTTAGGTGAGGCCCCGGAAGGGCAACCTTTAAGGTCGATTCCGCGCAATTCCGAACTTTGTTCGGAATTCTCTCTTTCTCTCTGGTGGCCTTGGGGCCGCCCTTACCTTATCTTACCTGATGATCCGCGCACAAGTTTTTGTCGCGTCAACAAAAACTTGGGTTTTCGGGGTTTAATCTCCCTCAAATATCCTGTCTTTTCCTTGGTGTGTTCGCGGCATCAGATTATCGGGATCATGTTCGTCAGCGACTTTTTATTCGATAATAAATAAAATAAGGTTAATTCCGGGGTTTGCAACCTCGCTTACCTATTTCATCTTTTTCTCGCTTCGAATTTCCCTAATTCTGAGGTTTACTACCTCGAGAGTCCAGCTCACGCTGGACGTTCAGCATGAATTGTGTCAAACCTAAGGTAAGATGGCGATCGGAAACTGGGACATTTCCAACCGTTACAATCACCTCCCCTACCCCGGTTCCCTTGCCACCTTGTGAGTTAGCCTTCTCTACCTCATCTCTTGCAACAGTTAATGAATTGATCCTCTCCTCCCCAGCGCAAACCTGGAAACCTGCAGCTGGAGAAGATGCTTACCCAAGAGCCACAGAACCCAAGAACAGCACTGCAAACTGTAATACATCTTTCCTTATATAAGACCAATGCTCTTACTTGTGAGGATACTAGCCTATTTTGTTCTCCTAGTCTTATTTTAGTTTACAAAAAGTTTCTCCTCTCGCTATTTAATTTTGCCATTTTCAAGCATATTTGAGCATCATGGCGCTCATCCAGGCTATTTTGATGCAGCTGCAAAGATGGTGCTCCCCTCATCAACAGGAGGGCTTTGAACCACATTGAAAGCAGTTGCTTGGTTAATCTGGTGGCTGATTGGAACCCACCAGTGTACAACCAGAGTCAACTTGGGCTCCCTCAGGTCCTAACACCAATGATTCTGGCAGATATTCCATTTGAAATCAAACGTTTTCAGTTTATGGTGTGACGCACATTTGTAATGACCATCAACAAAGCACAGGGACAATCATTACAAGTGTGTAGACTAAATTTTAAAATACATACTTCTCATATGGACAGCTGTATGTAACCTACTCACGCATTGGAAAACCTTCTGATTTATTTGTGTAAGCAACAATAGGAAAAACAAAAATTGTGTATGAAAAAGCACATTCAGTAAAATTAAAACACAAACATTTTTCTTTTTGTGGCATTGAAACGCATGCTGGGTACTCATACTAAATTAATTATCACATTAGATTGAGGACCACACAAACAGAGTTGTGGGCAAAAACATTTCCTTATAGAAGATCTACTTTAATTGAACTTTATTAATTAAACTAACATTTTAATTAAGTATAAAGTAAATTCTATAGCAAAGCATGTGTATTCTGCTAGTATATATATATATAATAGAAAAGTATGTGTGTATCTATATATGATCCCACTGATCTGATTGGCCAGTGGCTATTATTAGGAAGTTCATTAGATTAGTAGAATGATTATGGATTGGGTAAACAGTGGCCATGCTCAGATAATGCATTAAATAAGTACTTATAATGTAAAAGAAAATCATTTTAAATATTAAAAAAAACTCAATTTCATTCAAATCCATATAATTGTAGATATATATAGATATATATTGGTATGCATATATAAAAGATTAGTGATAGGCTATTATGTTAGGGTATTTAATCTTGCAAATAATTAGTGTTTTTTGGATTTGATAAATTTATTTGGGTTTAGCAAGTGGTTGGGATTGGTTGCTTTAATAAGGGGTAATGGTTTTAGCTAATCGGTTTATTGGGCTACTATAGTACAAACCTAAATTAATTCATTAAAATCATAAGTTGATTAATAAACACGGGCAAAGCCGCAGTACCTGCTAGTTGATAAAAACAGAATTAGTGTTTTTTGATCTATTTAAGGGGCTGCCAGGTAGTTTAAAATTGTTTTGATATTTGGAGTAATGCTTTCTGAGTTATCTGATTAATATTAATATTATCGTAATTTCCCTGCTATTCTTGAAACAATTTATGTTCAGAATTATATTTATGAAATTTTATCTAAAAACTCGCTTCTATACATATCTTTCAATCTTCTATATAAATAAACTTCTAGGGTATTTAGGCTGTTTACAATAATCTAATAAAATATTAAACTAATTTTGATGAAACTTTGTTTGGTCATAGCAGGTGCCCATCACAAAGGTCTCCACTTTGTTTGGTAATGATAGATTAAAAATAATAAAGTTATTATAGAAAACTCTTTTATGATAATATACCCAACTCTCAATTTAAGCCCACGCTCCAAAGGGAGGCTGAAAAAAACTTAAATCCATTTAATTCAGTATTGACCAAGATTTTAAATTTGACTTGCACTCAACCCCTGCCTTTCCCAAAATGGGTTCAAAGTGTTTAGTTGTTTATCTATATAACTAGAGCCCCTTGTGGGGTGGTATAGCACTGGATCGCTGATACAGTGAATTATTTATCTCAACCTTATTAAATTAAAAGTTATATAGTTATAGTTATAGCCATATATTCAACTTGCTGACCTCCATCTATCTAGCTGGTTTGATTAATCTAATAATTTGATTTTGAGTATAAAGTTGATAATTATTTTAGCTTATAATTTTTAATTAATTAATAAATTTAGTTGATATAAATTGGTATTAATTTGATTAGCCAAATCTCAAATTAAACTCATTATTTGTCATCTATTTGGTTAATCTAAATAGTTCGATTATTTTTGGAAATGATGTAAGTGGTTATTTTAATTTACTACCTTTAATTAATTAATCACATTAAAATTTAAAAGACAGTTGATTTAATTGATTGGCTACATTAATTTAATACCAAAATAATAAATTAAATGAATGAAATGAATTAAATAAAGTTAAATGGAAAAAATGGAGTAGAGAATTGAAAATGCTACTCTAAATTAACTTTAAGCTTAATTGTTTGCCATTAATATTTTTGTTTAGTCTCGGATGAGAAATTGGTGAATTTCTAGAGATTAGTTGAATTAATACAAATTAGTTAAACAATTGAATTGAATTATTACTATCAACTACTCGGATATCCCACAATCTTGAAACTCGAAATAATACACGGCTGAATTTTCATAAAAGTTAACCGATCACCAACCGAATGGTTAAAATTGAGCTTATCAAACAGACAGATGCAACCATTCAAAATCGAACCTATCAAATCGATCAATTTGTAAACAGACAAACTTACAGACATTTTTAATTTTTGCCAAAGACACTGTATCGTTGATCCAGTGAACAAATTAACTTAATTTTTACCCATTCATCTATCTAGTAAGTTATCTAGATATATAAATAAATATTTAGGGAAATCTAAATTTGTCTGCAGTAATCTCAGAATCTACTTTACTGATTTTGAGAAAGATTTGTAAACTCACAGCAGTGTAATAATAAATTATTATCCACCAAAGTATTTTTGACTAAATCACATCCTACTTAGAAGTAATATGATTGACATAAACACGTTCCAGTTTTGACATGAATTCATCCTTTTGCTGGGGGGTGTTTAATTATTGATTGACTTGATTCTGGGCTCACAATTTAAAAGCGCATGTAGCCTTGGGGAGCAACCCTTGCAGCTAAATTGGGAAGAATTTACATTTTAAACCAAGAAGGGGAAGAAGTTGTTGGCCATCCCTCTCATCACCCAGGTAATTCAGCTCATGTGGTAGATGAGAGGTGAGTAACAGCATATCCCCTAGGAACCATGCCTCTTCTCCCTCTGCTCACCACCTCAGAGTTGGCACAGGAAATTTGGGGTGTGTCAGGAGGTGGTGGCATTTGAATCTATTGTTAGCGGAGGGTTTGTGGCAATTTTATCAATATCTGGTTCCTCTGCCAGTTTGAGTTCCTCTGGTAAGAGTAAATCAAGAACTGGTGAAAGTAAGTTAATTGAGTCACTATTTGGTTTATAATTTTCTCTCCACTGTTCACCTCAATTTCTGGTGGAAGTGAGCCCATCCCTAACAGGTTCAGGTGTGATAAACTTCTTCTCCACTCAATGGAACTAGTAATATATGGCCTGGCTGTGAATGCAAGCTGCTGTCCACTGTAGGAGTCATTGTCATTGTGCCAAGAACAATTGCAGAGGAATCAATATTTTTGCAAGAGAATTTAGTACCAGTCTGACTGGTCAGGTCAGACCTGGATTGGTATCAGCAACTTTTAGGGTGTTGATCCACTAGGATCATAATGCAGATATATTTCTGACAGTAGTGTGCTTAATACCACTTTCCCATTCAGTGAGCATATAGGGCAGAGGTCCCCAACAAGACCCTGGCCACTCCAATTTTTCCCTTTTCTTTTAAAAGTATAAAATAAAAAGTCTTAAAAATTATAATTTCATTTTCAGTTTAAGAAGTCCACCAGACTTTTATGATTATAATTTCCAATTTTTGAAAAATGGCCTGTGCTCACAGTTGCCCTATTCCTTTTGCATCTCACAATATGGATGACTGTACCAGAGGTATCATGGCTGGTTTTTTGGGTAGTAACTCATCCCAAGTGCCAGCACAGTCTATTATTATCAGCATGCTCCATGACATAAATGGGTGACCTCAGTTTTTGTCAATCTCCACCCTTCACAATTAGAGGGGTGCTGCATTAGTCTTGTGTTATGAATGTATGGCCCATTCTTTGGATCATAGTTTTTATGCCGCAGCTAGGGAGTATCTCCTAACACAATCAAAAGTGAGGTTTCCTCTCATATCAAGTGTAAGAGAGCTTGGTCCCTATTTCTCCCACGCCCTGGCCAGCTTGGATGGGTCACAAGTTAGGGTGTGCTGTTTGTATCTGCATCCACTTTTCTTTTTTATTAGCACTAGTGGTGCCCAACCCAAAAGGGGGAGCCACTACGCATCTTTATTCACAAATGGGCCAAATAAAGGGATTATTAGAATAAAATTCCTAATATGGAACCTCAGCTAACAGCCTAGGAAGCCATATCAGAAGGGGAGGAAGCTTTGGGGAAACTTTTTTCCAGTGCCCGCTTTAGCTAGCAGACCATGGAGGACAGTATTGGGGTGGGAGCATCAGCAATATGTGGCATGAGGAGGTATAATTGTGGGTTTTCTTTGGTAATGAGGCTGGAGATGTTCATCGCCTCAACATATTGAGCAAGTTGATGCTCAGCAAAAGTGATGAGAGCAGGCACACAAGTAAATGACTTGATGCGCTGGTGGGTTTCAGGATAATTGGGGTCAAAAAGAGAGGTTTTAGCTGCATCAATGCAAGTGCAGCTTGCACCAAAAGCAAGCTCCTCAATTTCATTTTTGCATCCTCCTCAAAATCATGGAGGAAATCTGGGATGGAAATACCCTCAACAAGGGGTTCCATCGCCCCATGGAGTTGTTGGTGGAGGAGGGTGTTTTCAGGAGCTGCAGCGGCTTCAACTGCCATTTTCTTTATATTTTTATAGATGGGATAACCATTTTTGGGACAAAAATGGTGGGAGCGTGATTTGGGAGGATTTACAAAAACTCCTATAATGCAAAATCTGGTTTAACATTATATGACTGGTCATTTTTGTCAATCCAATTGAGACACTCAAAAGGATTTGACTCAGATAACGCCAGCCCAGCCACCGGAGTTGGCAAGTTGGCCACATCTGATTGACTGTGAACTGTCAACTATGGCAGCTCAGCTGAAACTGTTTCAGCCATCAGCTCAGATTGTCATAATTTGACCAAATTTTTAAAATTTTTAAATTCTGATTGGCTGCATCTTTGGAAGCCATGCCAGAATTCGCCAAGGTTGGGGGTGGGAGAATTAAGCCACTCTCAAAATATTAGGGCGTGGCAGCAGCCAAACCAATGCCAGAGGGGAGAGGTGGAAGTGGCAGAGGCAGAAGCCATAGGGCACTTGTGCTTCAAGTGATCAAGCTTGAAGCACAAGGGGCAAGTGGCATGGTCATTATTGATGCGCACCCAGAATGAGTGATCAGGGGTGGATCTGATCACTGTGTGAGGGGGAATTGCAAGATGTGTGTCACAATGGATTGGGTGGATTGTCACAAAGGCACACAGCCCTGCCAAACAATCCGCTCCATTCAGAACCACAAACTGCAGCATGGAGTCTGCACCGTAAATGGCCAAACCCTCCATGAGCTCATGGCGGAGGCGTTTGGGGGAAAGGTAGGAGGGCAACCTAGCGAACTGGACCACCAAAGTGGCCTCATCTGGGAGCCATGTACAAACAGTGGTGATGGGAATAATTAAAACATAATTGGCAGCTTAGATGCTGCCACCGCATCAGCCTCAGATCAAAATCCAAGGTCAAAATAACCCTTGAATGGGCAAAAATCAATATATCTGGCGGGTTTGAAAACTGCTGTGGCCATCTCAATGATGGCCACGCTCACATATAGAAAAAGATTCCCATATTCAACCCAGAGGCTGAAATGCAGGTTGTTCTGAGGGAGCACCAAAGGGCTCTGGAGCACCGACTGTGTGCATGTGAGATGGTAGGCTAAGTCCTGAGGTGGGACATAATGCCTGGTGGCTTTGGGAGGGCTAGCAGAGCCAACCCAGATGCGCTTTGGCAGTGGCCAAAGGACGCCAGAAGGCGGTGCACCACCACCCCCAGCTGGGGCAGCAGGCGACAATGGCATCACATTTTGCTTAAGTTGCACAATTTGAGTGGCTGGTTTTTTTGTATTTTTTAACTTAAAATTTGGCTTCAATTTAGTTGATCAAAGCAAAAGAAATAAATTCTGCACCCGCATTTCTGTCTACCCAAACCATTGATTTGTGCTCTGGTGATAGTATTTTTGTGGTCAATTTGGACACTCTGGGGGAGCAGAGGTATGTAGATACATTGGTGCCTTTATTGTTGGCTGGACAATTGCCAGAGGTTGAGGTTGTTTAGGTGGCCAGAACCATAGTTCTTTCCCTTAAGATGGTCCAGTGGATGTTCTGGAAAATACACCTTCAGCCAAAAATGTTGTGGGAATCCAGCTGTTTGTTTTGCTTGCTTGTGTTATACGCCACTAGATTCCACAACTGAGTTTATTAAATAAAGCTAAAAACACTAATAAATAAAAATCTAGGTTTTTAAGTATTTATTAGTGTTATTGCAGGGTAAAAAAAGAACCCTCTCAATATCTGACTGGTCAGTATTTAAACTGTATCGAGGGTTGGAGGAAATTCAATGATAAATTTGGAACAGCTTGTTACCATCCAAATAAGGAATTATGCAGATTCGCCCTATTAAAGCTTAAAAAACTTGAGTTACTTTGGTGAAACAACAGATGGGAAGGTATTTTTGGGGCAGAATGTATCCATGTGGTAATGAGATGATATATTTCAACCTATCACCATTTGATAAAATAATTTCACCTTGGGGGACCTCCACCACGCCTATAAAAGGGGGCGGTCCCCTCTTAGGTGTTGTAATAGGACTCGAGGTGGAAGGGAGAGAACCATTTGATGGATGCCCCAGAATATGCCACGTGGTTGGAGGAATCTGATTACTTGTTTTTGAGTTAATTGCCCACTTATTAATTGAAATTGTATTAGCCTTATTTGTGGGGTTCCACTGAGAATCAGCCAGGGTCTTTTGGCTGACATAATCATTAATATCATTTAAATCTTTTTTATTATTATCTTAAACTTTCTAATGGTCGACATTTACCCTTTTCAGCTGATTCTGACCCAAATATTCTTATTTTTTAGCTATGAAGGCAAAACTTCTGACATCAACCCCCTCAAGAATGTTAGGGGAGAATAGGGCTGAAGAAAACAGCCATGTACTTGATTAATGGTAATCCCTGTAGTTAAGAATTTGATAAAGTACTCATTTCCTCTCTTGTAAGTGATGGTGAACGGACCCTCCCAAATTGATCCAAGCTTACCGCTTCTAGGAGTGATGCAATTATGGTAATATAAGACCAAACAGACACTTGAAATGACAGCAGGGGAGCCCAAAGCTCATTGGAAGCTTGGCCTTCTTTAGTGACCGTTTTAGCTAGGTTCATCATAGCCTCAGATTGAAGCTGAATGATATGGCGAGCTAATCTTCTCATGGCCTTTTCAGGTTCCTCACCACCAGAGAAGACATCCTTAGCTAAGAGGGCAGGTATTCTGGGTTCCCACCCATACAAGACACAAAATGAGGACACTTTTAAAATCTGGTGATAGCTAATCAGTATGCCATAAGAGCACTGGGTAGATATTGAACCCAGTGAAGAGGATCAGAGGAGACCATTTTTATAGAATGGAAACCAAGGTTCCATTTGCTCTTTCCACGGTCCCATTGGTAGAAGTATTATATGGAGCTAAGAAAAGTTGTTGGGTTCAAATGGAAGTGGCCAGGATTTTGACTACTCTGGAGGTGAATTTCTTATCACTATTGCAAAGTAGTACTTGGGGACACCCATGTTGAGTGAATATGTTTTGATGTAAGAAGGTGGCTGTGGCCTTGGCTGTTTGGGCAGGAAAAGCCATGGCTTCCATCCACTTAGTGAAGTGGTCAATGTCTATTAAAATGTAGCAATTCCCACTGGTGGGTTGGGGTAGCAGCCCTACCACATCTAAACTGATAGTGTGAAAAGGTTTTTGAGGGGTAGTGGGTTGGTATTGGTATCTAGTCTTGAAACTGGATTGCTTCTTACACGCGAGGCAGGCATCCAAGACTTCAATAATAGATTCCATGAAGCCTACCAATAGTACCGTTCCTTGATCCACTCATGCGTCTTCCTTACTCCACCATGCCCAAGGGTGGAGCGGGCTTTCAAGATCACCAAAACCTGCACTGAAGGTCACAGATAGGGCAGCCATTTTACTGCTACCTGCTTATATAACTTTCCGCTTTCCACCTTAGTTTTGCAGGAATGTTGTGCTAGCATTTTCTGGATGTGGTCATCCTCATCGTCCCAGGCTTCAGGGGTAATAAGAAAATCATGTAATCTATTCACTTAACTGTTGTCCAGATGAAGGATAGGTAGCCAAGTCAAAAGATCCACATTCATATGACGCGTCCCCACTCAGTGCTCAATTTTCATGTTGTAATGTTGAAGTTTAAGGCCCAATGGGCCAACTGTCCGGTGGGATCCTTCATGTTTTGTAGCCATTTTAAGGAGGCGTGATCAGTAACCACAGTGAAGGTAGTGTCATATAGGAAAGGGCGGTAATGTTTAACAGCAAGTAAGACTGCAAGTAACTCCTTTTCAGTGACACTGTAGTTATGTTCAGCTTTTGACAACATTTTGCTGAAATAGGAGACTGTATGATCTACGCCATTACTGTCCAATTGGGCCAGGATGGCTCCAACGGCATAGTCTGAGGCATCAGTGAACAATATGAAGGGTTTCCCATAGTTGGGGTGGCGTAGAATAGGGAGTTGATGAAGCATATTCTTTAGTGTTTCAAATGCGGCTGCCTGTTCTGGACCCCAATAAAAAGGTGTGTTTTTGCCAATAGTCAGACGAGAGGCTCGCTGAGCTGTGCATACTTGGAGATGAATTGATGGTAGTACCCCATCATACATAGAAATACCTGAATGTGCCAGAGGTTCTTAGGGGCAGGCATTTTAGAGATAGCTTCAACTTTATCTTGTAAAGGCTGGCTCCCTTCTTGGGAGATAGCATGTCTGAGGAAATCAAGCTTCTTTTGGAAGAAGGTGCATTTTGATGGTTTCAACTTGATGTTAGAAGTCCATAAGCGTTGAAAGACTTCTTTTAGATGAGCGAGATGATCTGTGAATGTTGCAGAAAAAAGGTGATGTCATCAAGATAGACAATCACACATCTTAGCTTGATGTCCCGCAGAATGTGATCCATTGCACGTTGGAAGGTTGCCAGCACATTGAACAGCCCTTAAGGTAGGTGGGTAGGATGAAATAAGCCTTCACTACAAATAAAATCACATTTCTCCTGATCTTGAGAAGAAAGGTCCATTTGCTAATACCTGATGGCCAAATCCATGGTTGAGAAGAATTTTGAGCTGGAGAGTTGTGCAAGGGTATCATATATGTGGGGATAGGGTAGATGTCTTTTTAGTGAGGTTGCTTTAGTTTATGGTAGTACATAACTACCCGTTGACCTCCATTCTTCTTTTTGATCAGCAAGTGTCAGACATTTGCCCTCACAGCTAAAAAATAAGAATGTTTTAGATCAAATTCTGGAGAAAAGGGGAAATGTCAGCCATTTGCAATTTGGTGATGCTACTAAGAGCAATTTTAACAATAATGATAATGATAATGTCGAGGATATCAGACAAAAGACTCTGGCCAATTCATGGTGGAACCCCGTTAATTGGGGTATCACCATTTCTAACCCTGAATGGGCAATAAATGTAAAATCAAGTGATCGGATTACTCCAACCTCACAATGGACCTTGGGGTGACCATCCAAAGGTACACCCCCAACCAATATCAGGTCTTTCAAAGCACCTACATGGGGACCACCCCCTTTTATAGGAGTGGCGGAGGTCCCCCAAGGTGAAAAAATTTATCAAGTGGTAATTAATTAAAATACATCAAAAACTTACTGCATGGGTACATTCTGCCCCAAAACCCCAACTATCGTTTTGCCAAAAAGTAACTCACTTTTTCCAAGATCTGATAGGAGTGTAACCTATATTACATAATTAAGAAGCATCTAAGCTATTCCAAACCTATCCCTGAATATCCCCAACCCTCAAAAGAGTTTAAATACTGAATGGTTGAATATCAAGAGGAATCGTTTTTCCATTACTACCCCATACTCCTAATAAAAACCTTATAAAAACAAGTTTTTATTAAAATTTATTTTATAATATTTATCAAAGCTTTTGTGGGATCCGGCGGCATAAGCGCGAGCGAGCACAAGAGAGCTGGATTTCTACAAATTCGTGCTCACTACAGGAAGCCCCCTGTACACTACAAAATCATCAAAAATGGAGGCTACCACCATGAGTAACCCTCCCACTTTTCCTCCTCACATGGAATCGCGTTTATTTTCTCTGGAAAAGCAACTAACAAGCGCTCTATCCCGACTCAATGAACTTGAGCAGTGCCCCCTAAACCCATGTTTTAAAGATAAGTATATCCCTGGTGAAGGGAGTATTGTTACTTTTTTGTATGTTTATAAAGCTTCCATGGATGGTGCAACGGACAAGCAAAAAGAACACATCCTTCCTTGTTTAAGCCACCTAGCGCAAGAGATGATAATTTCTTTCCTGGACCCTTTGCACACCTGGGCACAGGTGAAGGAGGCTCTTCTAGTTGAATTTGGATCAAAGCAAAGTCTACACAGAGAAAAACAGGCCTTTATGCGCCTTAGTTTGTATGAAGGTGAATCAATCATTGCCTTTGCTGAACGATTTTACCTCGCTACGCAAAGGTTGTCAACCTCAAACATGCTTACCCTTGATAATGCTATCGCCGCCCTGTCAACTGGGTTAGTGTCTCAGCCTTCTCTAGCCAGACATATCATCTTAGTCAAACGCCACTTCAAAAATCAAGCGCGATATTAAAGAGGCTTTGGTAGAAGTAGCTGAATTTTAAATATGTGCCAAAACAAATGACGCTGAGGTGAAACCTTCAGCTCTAACCATTAAGGAGTTACCACCAGTTGAACAGTTGGGAGTGTGCTCACCTGTGCCTATCCTCCCTGCTAAACCTGCACCTCAGTGCAACTCAAAAAGTTTATAACTCCTTCTTATGAATCAAAGCCCTGTAAGGTAGTAACATCCATACGCCCATACAAGCTTACTAAAGCTGCTGTGCATACCCCTCCAGCTAAGCTGGTAAGTGCGTGCCCTAAGGCTATTCAATCTCCTGTGACCATCTCTCCTATCTCCATCGCGGCCTTGCCAGTTGTTGAGAATACCCTTGGGAACAAATCTGAGGGGGGTTATGATGACGTTGGTTACTACATATTGGGAGCCCCTGTGGAGATAGATGTGACTGATCATTTGAACGCTGGAGGAGTAGACATGACCACCATACCTGAGGAAACGTACCTCAGCCAAATACAAGGGTGTCCAAAAATTATTGACACTGCTAGCGATGGTTACCAATTAATAGCTGGCTTGATTCTCCCTCTTTGGTGGGTTCATCCCATAAAAACCATCATGGATAAATACCCTGAGACCGCTAAAAAGCTAACCTCCACCTTCTGGCTCAAGGAGGTCTTATCTTTGTCACCTCAATTTGGAGGAACGCTCACTAATTTTGAAGTGGTCATTCAAAAGGTCCAAATACTAGCCATCCTGGACACTGGCTCCCCAGTCAACGTGATCTCCACTAAGCTTATTAAGAAGATAAAGCTAGCGCCTGACTTGGAGTACACGCAAGAATTTGGAACCACTGGCCCAAACAATACTCGTGCTATTGGGGCATACTCTTCCCTTCCCATTTGAATTATGAAGCTTATCTTACCAGCACCTGCTGTAGCTTTGAACAACAACGCATATGATAAGCTCATTGGCACTCAATTCATGATTTAGTATTAAGGAATAATCAACCTGAAGCAAGGGGTCCTCTCAGTACTCAAATACAAAGTCCTTTTATTCTAATCCTACAAAGAACCTAGAAAGCATAAATACTCTTGCCTGGTCAAATACCCTTTTTCAGCTATAACCTTGCCTTATTCTACTTCTGGGTGCAACACAAAGAAATTTACCAATTCAGTGGATGCTGGGGATGGTATCCCTTTCTATGCTGCAGATGAGGTCTTAATTAAGCCTGGGGAACAAAGAGTGGTTGACACTAAAATCACACTACAAATCCCACATCATTGCTTGTTGCATCTCATAAGTATTGAGGGCGTTAGCCCCTTGGAGCCTCGTATATTGCCTGGTATACTAAACCCAGCCTAACAGAGGCCAATTACCATTCTACTGGGGAACCTCACCGGAAAAGGACATGATCATACAGAAACACCAGGAGATTGGCAGAGGTTTCCTACTCCCAGTAGAGGACATTGAACATATCCACTCCGTTGGCTTTATGGCAGGTTTGGTCTTACCCATAGACAACATGGTGTGCACCTTGCCCAATGTTCATATTTTGGATAAGCTGACCCCAGAGGAGTTGGAACAAGTTCTTACCTTGTTAGACGAATACAGTGGCATATTCTCCAAATCAGATACTGACTATGGCCACATGAAGGGCTGGTGCCACTCCATTTATGTGGGTGATGCCAGCCTATAAGGTCCAAACCTTATCATAAGTCAAAGGTGGAGGAGCAACAAATGAGGACGGAGTTCCAGCAGTTATTAGACGCGGGGTTATTAGTTCCTTCACAAAGCCCTTGGTCTTCACCTCTCTTACTAATTAAAAAGAAAAACGGAGGTTACCAGATAGTCATGGATTACCATAGGTTGAATAGCCTCTCTAAGAAGGATAGCTATTCTATCCCTCACATTGATGATACCCTGACCCAACTCTCTGGCTCCAAATTCTTCTCCGCCATGGACTTGGCCAGTGGCTATTGGAAAATGGACCTTTCTACTCAAGATCAGGAGAAATGCGCTTTTATTTGTAGTGAAGGTCTCTTTCAACCCACATAATTACCCCAAGGGTTGTGCAATGCACCTGCCTCTTTCCAGCGTGCGATGCAACACATCTTTCAGGACCTCAAGTTAGCTTGTGTCATTGTCTATCTTGATTACATCACGATGTTCTCAAAAACCTTCAATGAACATCTTGATAACTTGAAGGTGGTGTTTCAACGGTTGTAAGTATAATATTAAGATGAAGACCTCAAAGTGTACCTTCTTCCAAAGGAAATTGAACTTCCTTAGTCATTCAATTTCCCAAGAAGAAATTCAACCCATGAAAGACAAGGTCGAAGCTATTGCAAAAATGCCACCCCTTAAACTCTACAGGATATTCAGGTGCTTTTAGGGATGATGGGATATTACCATCAGTTCATCCCTAAGTTTGCACAACTTAGTGAGCCCCTTGTCCAACTATTAACTAATAATACCCCTTTTATTAGGGTGCTGAACAAAAAACCTGCTTTTGAGACAATGAAGCAACTGCTACAACAACGCCCTATTTATGGCACCCAGATTTTAATAAAACTTTCATCTTATTCACTAACGCCTCAGACTATGCCGTTGGGACCATCTTAGCCCAATTAGATGAGCACGGTGTAGATCATCCTGTATCCTATTTTAGTAAGATGCTGTCAAAGGCGGAACGTAACTACAGTGTAACAGAGAATAAGTGCCTTGCTGTTCTGTTAACTGTTAAGCAATACCGCCCTTTTCTATATGGAACCATCTTCACTGTAGTTACAGACCACGCATCCCTAAAGTGGTTACGGAACATGAAGGATACTACTGGTCAGCTAGCTCGCTGGGCTCTAAAGCTCCAGCCTTATGACATGAAAGTTTGAACACCGTGCTGGAACCCATCACATGAATGTTGATGGGTTGACTCGGCTACCAGTCCTTCACTTGGATAATAGTGCGGTGGAGAGGTTGCATGGCCTCTTAATGACCCCAGTGAATGAGAGGATGAGGATAAGCCTGTTCAGAAGATGTTGGCCTGGCACTCCCATAACACCAAAGTTGAAGATGGGAAGTTGTATAAGCAGGTGGGGACAAAATGGCTACCTTACCTTTGACCCTCGGAATGCATACCTGCTATCTTAGAAGCTCATTCCACCCTAGGTCATGGAGGGCAAAGAAAACTTATGAGTGGACTAAGGATCGGTTTTATTTGGATGGTATGATGGAATCTATTGTTGACGTCTTGGAATCCTGCCTTACATGTAAGAAGCAATCTGGTTTCAAGACTAGATACCAGTATCAACCAAATACCCCTCAATAACCGTTCCACACCATCAGTTTAGATGTATTAGGTCCCCTTCCTCAGTCTACTAGTGGAAACAGATTTATCCTAGTAGCTATTGACCACTTCACTAAGTGGGTGGAAGCCGTGGCTCTTCCTGCCCAAACAGACAAGGCCACCGCCACCTTTTTACATCAACACATCTTCACATGTCACGTCTGCCCCAAGTGCTACTCTGCGATAGTGGCAAGAAATTCACCTCCAGAGTAGTCAAAATCCTGGCCACATCTATGGGAGCACAACAACTTTTTTTGGCTCCATATAACCCCTCCACCAATTGGACCGTGGAAAGAGCAAATGGAACTTTGGTTTCTATTCTTTGAAAAATGGCCTCCTCTGATCCTCTTCACGGGGATCAATATCTACCTAGTGCTCTTATGGCATACTGGATTAGCTATCACCAGATTTTGAAAATGTCTCCATTCCATGTCTTGTATGGGCAGGAACCAGGTGTACCTTCCCTCTTAGCTAAGGATGTATTCTCTTATAGAGTTGAGGAACCAGAGAAAGTCATGAGAAGATTGGCTCAGCACATAATCCAACTCCAATCTGAAGCTATGACCAATTTAGCAAAAACAGTGACCAAAGAAGGGCAGGCTGCCAAAGAGTTCTGAACCCCCTACCTACATTCCAAGTGTCTGACATGGTGTTGTAATACCATAGCCGCATCACTCCTAGAAGCGGTAAGCTTGGATCAATTGTAAGGGGCCTTTCACCATCACTTTCAAGAGAGGAAACGAGTATCTATTTTATCTCTAGCTACTGGTATCAGCATTAAACGCGTACTTGGCCGTTTCCTACAGCCATATTCTCCCCCAACATTCTTGAGGGGGGTGATGTCAGACATTTGCCTTCACAGCTAAAAATAAAAATGTTTTGGGTCGAATTCTGGAGAAAAGGGGAAATGTCAGCCATCTGCAATTTGGTGATGTTACTAAGAGCAATTTTAACAATAATGATAATGATAATGTCGAGGATATTGGCTAAAAGACCCTGGCTGAATCATGGTGGAACCCCATTAATTGGGGTAACACCATTTCGAACCCTGCATGGGCAATAAATGTAAAATCAAGAGATTGGATTACTCTGACCTCGCAATGGACCTTGAGTTGACCATCAGAAGGTACGCCCCCAATCACTATCAGGTCTTTAAAAGCACCTATGCGGGGACCACCCCTTTTATAGGCGTGGCGGAGGTCCACCAAGGTGAAAACATTTTATCAAGCTGTGATTGGTTGAAATACATCAAAAACTTACCGCATGGGTGCATTCTGTCCCAAAACCCCAACTATCATTTCACCAAAAAGTAACTCACTTTTCCCAAGATCTGATAAGAGTGTAACCCATATTGCCTAATTTGGAAGCATCTAAGATATTCCAAGCCTATCCTTGAATTTCCCCTGATTCTCAAAAGAGTTTAAATACTGAATGGTTGAATATTTAGAGGGATCATTTTTCTGTTATTACCCCGCGCTCCTAATAAAAAACTATTAAAAAACAAGTTATATTAAATTTTATTTTATAATATTTATCAAAGCTTTTGTGGGATCCAGTGGCGTAAGCACCAGTGAGCACAATAGAGATGGATTCCTACAGCAAGAGAGGGACGCCCAAGGGCTTTGGGATGGTAGTAATAACCCTGCGTCTAATAGCTGCTTGAGTTTAGCCATCATTTGCTGCTCTTCAACCTTAGCTTATGGTAAGGTTTAGATTAAATAGGTTGGGCATCACTAACATCAATAGGGTTGCTCCATCCTTTCATATGACCATAATCCATCTCGTTTTGAGAGAAAATATAGCTATATGTATCCAATAAAGAATAAACTTGTTTGAGCTCATCTGGGGTTAGGTCACCGGAGATGTGGATGTTAGGCAGAGTACAAACCATCTGGTCAGTGGGTAACACCATATACAACATTGACCCAATAAAGTGGACACTGTTAATTTTATCAAGAGGAATTAGTAGACCTTTCACTATCTCTTGATGTTTTTTGACAATGATGTGTTGATTGGTAAGGTTTCCCAATAGGATATTAATGGGTCGTTGATACGCGGGATCTAGTATAACTGGCAATACCCAGGGTTCCAAAGCGCTTATCCATCAAGCTAGTTATGTGTAGGAGACAGGCTCGTGGGATCTATAGTGTAATGTTAGTAGCAACCACCCGTTGTTCCCCAGCCTTGATAACTGTTTCCTCTGTAGCATAAAAGGGAATGCCCTCTAAAGCATTCACAAAACGAACAACTTATTTGTGTTGCAACCAGAGTTTGTATAGAATAAAGGTAAAGCAGAGGAAGGGTACTCAACTAAGCAGGAGTATTCTTTTTTACTGGGTTCTTCATTGATAAAGATAGAGGAACTTCATAACTTAGTAGGGAGAGGTAACCCTGTTTCATATTGATTATATCATCATACTTAATCATAAACTGCGTGCCAATAAACATGTCATAAGCGTTATTGTTCAAAGCCACAGAGGGAGCTGCCAGGATGAGCTTTTCAATCCAAACAGGCAAAGTGGAGTAGGCTCCAATAGCGCGGGTGTTGTTAGGACCTGCTGTTCCAAATTCCTGCGTACACTCAAGCTCAGGAGCTAGCTTAATCTTCTTGATCAGCTTGGATAATAGAACATTAACAGGAGATCCAGTGTCAAAGATAGCTTTAACCTGGACTTTTTGAATAATGACCTCTACCTTAATTATAGTCCCACCAAAGTTAGGGGGAAGAGCTAACACTTCCTTAAAACGGAGAGTAGAGACGAGTTTTCTAGCTGTTTCTGGATAGTTATTTTTAATGGACTGTAGGTGGTAAACATTATGAATGGGTTGGATCAATGAAGCAATAATATGGTCAGCATCGCTAGCAGTATCAATAACCTCAGGGCACCCCAGCACTTAATTAAGCTAGGTTTCTTGAGGGATCAGGGCTTTATCCACTCTTTCAGGGTTTAGCCGATCTGGTATACCTACTTCAACAGGGGCTCCTAGGACATAATAACCAACGTCCTCATAACCCCCTTCAGACTCATCATCTGAAGGGTTGTCCACACACATTGGGTGGATACAAGAAGAGCTGTCGAAGGTGAAGCCATAACTTTAGTAGCTGGGGGGCATCTGCAGCGATCATTGGAGGAGCAGGTGGCTTAACTTGAGAAGCCTTGTCCGTGAGTCCATGGTTATTGGGAGTGACTGTCACCGGTGGGAGAGGTTTGAGCATTCTCATGGCTACAGGGTTTGAATTCGAGTTGGCTGAAGGAGATAGCCTTGTGGAGGGCGCATCTTTAACTACGCCAGCTTTGGGTTGATAAGTGGCTAGAAGCCGTGAGGAAACAAGTGTTTGAGCGTTAGCAATATGGTCCTTAAACCCATTGTTGGTGGGGGTGAAAGTCACCTGAGAAAGGGGTTTAGACTTGTTAACCACTTAAAGAATGTTGTTGGAGGGCTCAAGCTGAGCTTGGTGGCAAGAAGGGGAGGAGCGCTGCTCCATTGACGAAGATACGATCTTATTTACTAGCCTGAGAACCTCAGGTTGGCTGGGCGAAGGAAGACCAGGTTTGAGCTGCACAGCAGGTGCTGGTATTGAGGTAGTAACCAACACAAGTGGGGCCATAATGATCATTTGGGATTCCATTTGTGGCGATATGGTTGAGGAGTCCTCAATAGTGAAGATTTGATGATTTGAACCAACTCCTGAAGTAGCCTCAACTTTGTAGATATCTGCAACCTCTAGAAGCGCCTCTCTGATATCACGGATTGTACAGATGTGGCATATAACAGAGATAAGATGCTGTGCAATGGAAGGAAAGGAAGCCATACCAGATAGAATGGCATCAATGGCATCATAGAGAGGTAACATTTTTGCAAGTATTAATGGCTGAGCTTCATCATAAATTTAACTAACAAAGGTAGTGAGCAATTCACCCCTTTTCAGGATGAGGCACATAAAGGCCTGCTTTTTCCTATTCAAGATTTTCATTGAACCAAATTCAGCAGTCAGCACATCCTTAACCTCTCGCATGTTTTCAGAGTGTCCATATGTGGGACCAACACCTCTTGAGCCATGCGACTTAGGTGAAGTAGAATTTGCTTGACTTTTTGTTGGTCAGTCGCGCCTTCCATGGCTGATTAATAGACATATATAAAGGAAGCAATACTACCCTCGCCAGGGGCAAATTTGTCTCTAAAAGGAATTTTAAAAGGGCGCTGTTTGAGTTCTTTGAGACGAGATAGAGCGCTGGCAAGTTGCGTCTCCAGGGCAACTACTCTTAGTTCAGTTGGAAGAGGAAGAGTTGGAGGGTTACTCACTTTATAAGCCTCCATTTTTAGTTGATTTTTTTGTGGTGTACAGGTTAAAGCCCCTGTAGTGAGCACCACTTTGTGGGAATTCAGCTGTTTGCTTTGCTTGCTGGTGCTATATGCTGCTGGATTCCACAACTGAGTTTATTAAATAAAGCTAAAAACAATAATAAATAAAAAGCTGGGGGTTTTTAAATTTTTATTAGTGTGATTTCAGGGTAAAAAACGAGCCCCCTTGATATCATACTAGTCAGTATTTAAACTGTATCAAGGGTTAAAGGAAACTCAATGATAAATTTGGAATGGCTTGTTACCATCCAAATATTATGCAGATTCACTTAATTAAAGCTTAGAAAACTTGATTTACTTTAGTGAAATGACAGATGGGAAGGTATCTGGGTCAAAATGTACCCATATGTTAATAATTTGATATATTTCAACCTATCACCATTTGATAAAATAATATTATCTTGGGGGACCTCCGCCACGCCTATAAAAGGGGTGGTCCCCGCTTAGGTGTTGTAATAGAACTCGAGGTAGAAGGGGGAGAACCATTTGATGGATGCCCCAGAATATGCCACGTGGGCTGGAGGAATCTGATTACTTGTTTTTGAGTTAATTGCCCGCTTAGTATTTGAAATTATGTTACCCCAATTTGTGGGGCTCTACCAAGAATTGGCCAGGGTCTTTTGACTGACATAATCGTAATATCATTTAAATCCTTGGTATTATTATTGAAAACTTGCAACTGGCCGAATTTTCCCCTTTTAAGCTGATTCTGACCCAAAACATTCTTATTTTGCAGCTGAAAGGCAAATGCCCGACAAATGTCACATAAAGTTGCTAATAATGATATAAAGCTTCCTTTCTATTACCTCTTAAAATTCAGTTGGGATCTCATGTGGTATCCATTGAGGCTCTCTTAGATACTGGAGAAGTTAGAAACTTCATGAGCTTGCAGGCTGGTCAGTATTTGGACCTAGATCTTGACATAGGGTCCCTGGTATCTAGTGTATCATTGGCATTAATGATTTGCTAGACAGTGAGACACCCCATACCATTCTCAGTGTATGTATTTGGCTTCTGTTACTTGTTCACCATGGTTCCAGATTTGTTAATTCCTGTTATTCTGGGTGTTAGTTGGTGGCGGCGGCAACGGGTTGGCATTAATCTGAAGCCCAACCTTTTATCTTTTGTATATTTTTATGCATTTGGCAAATTTCCGCTGATTAATACCTTTTTACCTGCTAGGGCGGTGGCATCATTTGTGTCAATTCCATCCCCCACTGCGTTGCTCTAGATTCTCTTCAAGCATATTGCAATACAAGGATATTTTTGATATGGAGAAGGCCAATCGCCTTCTCACACACTCTGAGTATAACCTAGCCTTCCATATGACAGTAAATGTAATCAATATTCACTGTATTATGTACCCTTATACAGAGCAAGAGGATATTGCCCTGGAGGCGTGATTGGATGACATGTTTCAGAAGGGATGTATTTTCCAGAAATCTTCTCCCTTACATCCCCTATCATTTTTACTCAAAATCTGATGGTATGCTGCGTCCATGCATGGACTATGGTCATGTGAATAACATCACCATGCATGATCCCTATCCGCATCCCCAAGATTAAACCATCAGTCAGGTGATCAAAAAATCCTGGGTATCTCAAAGCCCATTTGGCTTTTCCTTCAATCAAATCTGTGTGGTGGAAGGCCAGGAGTGGTTGATGGCCATTTTTACCAGGTGGGTTATTTTTCAATTCTGCATGATTCCCTATATCTCAAAAACGTGCACACTACTTACCAGTAGATAATTGATGCCATGATAGCGATCTTCATTTTACATATGCGGTGACATACATTGATGATATCCTGGTGTATTCCCCAACCCCTCAACAGCATGAGCAGAGCCTGGAGGCAGTATTGATGGCGCTAAAATAGGCTGATCTTTATGTAAAGCCTGTGAAGTTTGAGCTCTCCAGAAGTATTTACCTTCTTGGGAAATCTTGTCTCTAAGGATGGTACACTATCTCATCCATAAAACTCAAAGTGATCCTTTCCTGGCTCACGCCCACCATGCAGAAGAAGCTGCATCATTTTCTGGGAACCACTTTATTCCTGAAAAAAAATCTTGCCCACGCTTTCCCAGTTGGTGGCGCCTCTTCAACCACTGATGGGGTGAGATTTATACATCCAAATGGATGGAGGATTGCCAATGTGCATTCAAGGCAATCAAGGAAGTTTTTATGGTTCCGTCCGGTCCTCAGGCATCCTATTCCTCCAAGCCTTTTATTGTGGCATGAAATGCCTCAGCGGTGGACGTGGGAGCGGTCCTGATTCAAGAGAACAATGGGGTGTCTCGGTGTAACAGTTCTCTTGACTGTCAATGAAGTCCAAAATGGGCTCAAAAGTGAAATTAAGAAGAGAATGAAAAACGAAAAAATGGAGAGAATACACTACTTTATTGTTTTAGAAAGCGTCAATATTTATAGGGCGTTTGGAAACATGGTGCCTCAGGGAACAACTCAGTCCCATAAGATCAGGATCCTTTACTGCCTTCCATATCAATCACCTGGATGGCGCCCCCGTTGTACTACGTCACCCTCATGACCAAAACAATGGGGGCGGTGCCTATCATGATTCAGGAAGTGGGGATGGGATTCCTTAAAGTGATTTCATCAATTCTCATATGCGTGATGCTTTCTAATCAAGTCTATTTTGGTGTTTACAGGATAAGGTTTGTTTGCGCTGGTTTGAGAGTTGATCAGTCAAGGCTCAATTTGTGAGCAGGAATTTCAGCTTGCTTGACATCTCAAATCCTGACGACGCCACCCCCCCTTAAGATCCTCTCAGAGGGGAGTATAGGGCCGGAGGAACCAGCCATGCATTTGATTCACAACTGTCCCCTGATTGAGGTCAGTAATGGAGTATTCAGAGCTCACCTTATGAATGCCCTTATAAGGTCCAGACCAAAGAACGTTTAGCTTATTTTGTCAACATTGGGTCAATAGTGATAAAAAATATGGTCACCTAATTAAAAATGGGTAAAGAGGGTCTGCCAACATTGAATTGGGATGTCTTCCTTCTAGTGATGGTGACAATGCATTTCATGTCTAGGGCTTGAAGCCAGACAATCTCATTGGATAAGGCCCCATGGTTATATTGGAGTTCTCTGAAGCGTAGATTTTAAGCAAAGGCGGAACGCTATTTGGGAGCCAAAGAGCACGTCCATATAGGGCTTCAAAGGGGGACATTTTAATAACTTGATGGTAACTTATTCTATAGGTAAGCAAGACGCTGGGCAAATAATGATTCCAGCGAGCAAGGTCTGAGGCGGCCATCTTTTGTAAAATAGAGACGAGGGTTCCATTAGTGAATTCCACTACTCCATTAGTGGATGGGTTATAGGGGGCGGCGAAACTTTGGTTAGTGCCAAAAAGTGATTTAAGTTCTTGGACTAAATGCAAGGTAAAATTTAACCCATTGTCCAAAAGTAAAGTTTGTGGGAATCCATGCTGGGTGAAAACAGGTCAAATAAGGAAGAGAGCCATGGCTTTTGAAGTAGCAGCGGAGACCAAAATCGCTTTGAACCATTTAATTTTTATGGTCTACATCTAGGAGGATATATTTATGCCATGCAATTCAGTGAAGAGGGCCTAACGCATTAATGCTAATGACATTGAAGGGTCCCATTGGGGAGATGACTGAGTGTTAATAAAGGATTGGCCCATTCTTGTGATCAGCAAGTCACACAGGCCTCCAGGACCTCTTGGATAATTTCCACCATTCAGTCACAGTAACATAGTGACTTCAACCATTTGTGAGTCTTCTTAACTGCCCCATGTCCCACAGTAGTATGGCCCTCTAGGATAAATCAGTTCAGGAAGAAGGGCGTACATAAGGGAGCCACTTCCTATTGACCCTATTATATGTCATCCCATCTTTGATCTGAGTGTCTCAGGCCATCTTTCGGAGCTCAGCTTGGACCTCAGGAGTTTCAACTTCCAGAGTTCAGGTTGACCAATCAAATCATAAGTTGGTCTTCCTTGGGAGTAGAGCAGCCAGCACCAGCATCCTATAGAGGCCATCCAAATTCTGGTGGATCACAACCACATGGTGAACAATGGTGAAATCAAAACTCTGAAACCTCAAGGCCCATCTGGCTAAACGGGCATCCAGATCCTTCATCTGCTGGAGCCACCGGAGCGAGGAATAATCAATGATGATGGTAAAGTGGGTACCATGGAGATAGGGCCAAAAGTGTATGATTGCGAGTAAGATAGCCAGGCATTCTCAATTGGTAATGCTATAGTTCCATTTGGCATACTCAGAGTCTTGCAAAAACATGTTACTGGGTGGTCGGCTCTGACTATCGTCATTATGGGCTAGGATAATCCAATGGCAACAATTCAGCATCCCTAAACAATAAGAACGGTTGATCAAAATGTGGGTGGACTAGAATGGGTTTAGTACATAGAGCGGTCCTCAACACATCAAAGGCCTGTTCTTGTTCCAGCCGCCACTCAAAAGGCACGTTCTTCTGCAGGAGTTAAAATAGAGGCTCAGTTAGGTCAGCAAAATGAGGGATAAACTGACAATAATAACTCACCATGCCAAGGAATACTAGAATATCCCTTAGTCTCTGGGGGCGTGACATCTTTTCTATGGCTTCAACTTTGTATAGTATAGGTTGGATGCTATCCTTTGATACCTTGTGTCCCAGAAACTCAATTTCTGACTGAAAGAAAAAGAACTTCGAAGGTTTGAGCTTTATCAAAGGCTTCCAGAGCCAATTGAAAAGAACTCAAAGATGATCTATATGTCCAGTAAAAAGTTTGTGAGAAGACATTGGTGTTGTCAAGTGTATGAGGACACATGATAGCTTCAAGTCCCTGAAGATTCCATCCATGGCGCATTGAAAAGTGGCCGGCGCGTTAAAGAGACCCTGGGACATCTTGGGGGCTTAAATAGCCCTTTTTTGGCCATGAATGCGAACTAGGCTCAATCTTCAGGGGCTAGCTCCACATGCCAATATCCACTGGCAAGGTACATGGTAGAACAGTACTGTGATTCAATGAGAAGTTGGCGAGAGGCGTCAATTTGGGGAAAATGATAACTATCTTCTTGGTGATGAAGTTGAGCCATCAATAGTTCATCACCACCCAATGGCTGCTATCCTTCTTCTGAACCAGTAGGAGGGGATAAGCCCAAGGGCTGCATGAAGGCATTAAGAGTTTGGCTTAAAGTAGTTGTCTAAGCTCCACTGCCACCTGGGCTTCTTCAACCTTACTCTTTTTAAAATTTAGGACTAGAAGAGGGGAGCGTCCCATTACTCACATGATGTAGGATCCCGTTCTTTCTTCCAAAGTCATAGGTCAAGGTTGAAATTAGGTCTTAATACTCCTCTAATAATTCTTGAACTTTGCACTGTTGGTCCTCAGTGAGATCTGTTCCAATTCTGGTGTTGACCAGGGCCACAGACAGGGCATCTCCAACCCAAAGTCCCTTAGGCTCCTAAAGCTATAGACATCGTTGATGGCCTCTACTGGTAGGAGGTGGAAGTAGGTGGCGGGACTGTTTGGGACTACTACCCTGGGTCTGTCAGTAAGGTTAGCCAACAACACTGATATAGAACTAGAATAAGCTGGATCTAGAATTCCTGAGCAGGTTAGCACCTCCTTGGCATATGAGTTGTCTAGGCCTCGGATATCCAGCAGGTATCTGGAGGAGATGTTAACATGGCCCAGGTGTTGGCAACGACTTGGGACTTCGGAGGTATAGTGGTCACCCTAGATAAGTAGATTGGCATGCCTTCTTGTCCTCCAACAGCAGGTAGGGGAAGCCAGATTAGAGAGCCCCTCACATGATATTTGAGTCAATTAAATCAGACCTCACTCTCTAGCAGGCAAGCTTGGGCATTGACCTCCGATTTAGAGTTGTGGGAGGTTTCAAATATTAGGGGGACTCAATGCCTCAGCAGAGATACAAATCCGTCATCATAATGTACTACTGCTTAGTAATATCAGAGAAACTGAGTTCCAAGAAGAAATTCACAGCTCAGGTTATTCAGCGCATTGGCAGGGGTATTTACAGAGAGCTTAAATTGTATAGGTAGGGAAGAATAGGCCCCTATAGAATGGGTACATTTTGGGCCAGCTGTGACGTACTCCATATAGTGCGGCAAGTCCAAAGCAATCTTGATACGCTTAATCAACTTGGACGATATAACGTTTATGGGGAACCACTGCCAACTATGGCGAGAGCTGGAATTTTACAAACTCAAACTGTGATGCGGGTAACCAGACTTCTGAACTGGGGAGGTAGCATTAGAAACATGGGGGAGTCACTGTCAAAAGAGTAAGCAGTTTAAATTTCTTTAATATCAATGGGTACCAAAACGTCTTCTTCAGGCATTTTAGCTCCAGGTTCATTAAGGTCATGGATGATCCTTGAGGCGTGGTGGGGATGTCAGCATGGAGCGCCTTGTCCTTCATGCTGATGGCCTTTTCCCCACCTCCTTAGCAAGTCGTTTCCAGCATTTCTTGGTGCTATGTCTGAAACCATTGCAGTAGGAGCATCGGGGTCAAGGATTCTTCTGGCTTTTGACCTCATGGCCTAAGGACAGTTGAACACAAAGGGGTAACTTTGGAGTGGGGAGTTGAAGCAGAATCTCGTTGATTACTTCCTTGATTTCTCAAAAGCAGGTGAAACCATTCTTTTGTCCGATCATATGCAATTTTACCTCAGGGTAAGATCCAAATGTGGAGGTGACAGTGGTAATGGCGACATCCAAGGTAATATGATTGGTGTTAACCAAGGGCTGTGCTCAAGTGCAGAAACGGCTGGCGAACTTCATGGGGCTCTCCTCTATGTTCAGGCAAATACCCATGAATGCTTGTTTTTGATTGGCTAGGGTTTAATTGCTGCCAAATTCTTTTATGAAGGCCGTCCAGATCTGTTCCCATGTGTTGCATTCTTTCAAGTGGGTAGTCATGATCTCCCAAGCAGTGAAGTTAAGGCAGGAGTGGATATGCTTCACTTTCTGCTGATCACTGGCTTCTTCCATGAAACTCTTATAGGCATACAGGAAAGAGGCGATGCTTTCCTGGCAGGGTAAACCTCCCTTAAAACTAGGTTTAAAGTTAGTTGCAAGAGGAGTGGAGAGGGTGTTAACGCCAGAAAGTGGTTCTGGCTCAGAGATCTCAGTCTTCACATAGTAATGGGGGACCTGCTGGTCCAACCGTCATCTTAGGCCCTCAAGTTCCTCTTGAATATCGTCCCAGTTACGGTTGAGAAAGTAATTAGAAGCCTTATGAGCAACCTGTTCCTTAGGGCTTGAATATCAGCGCCATGAAGGAGAAGCTGGCTCCTGAGAGCGGTTAAACGGGACTTGACTTCTTGGCAAGCTTGTTTGAGCTGAGTGATGCAGTTATTGTTAAGATTGGTGAAGGCAATAAAATTATCCATTTCATCCAACAATGCCTCAATGGAGACCATAGGGTCAAGGGGGACTCCATCTACTCAGAGTTTGCATCTCTGGGCTACATTTAAAATTTAATCACATAAGATGGCTAGGGCTTCCAAAACATCCTTTTTCCAAGGGTCGTCAGGGTCCCTGGTGGTAAGCGCTGCAATGCCAGAGGGCCCTCAAGACCCACGGTGACCTTCAGTTCCTTTGAGTCCCTCATGTCCTTTGGAACCTTCAGGACCCCTAGGCCCTTTAGGTACCCCACTCCTGGAGGTGTATTCACAAGAGGCCAGCTCCTGATAGTGTTGTTACAGGGTCTGTACCAGATCTTCAACTTGGTGGAGGCGCAGGTTCCAAGCAGATTTGAGGAGTTGGATATTCTAACGCAGTTGGTCTTTGAGGTATCTAGATATCCCGCTGTATAACACCATGTTTTGGCCTCAGGCCTCATTGATTATTTGGAAGTTATTGATAATGGCCTCTCAGTTATCATGGACGAAGAAGGAGGACGCGTTGTAGAAATTTTTAACATGGGAGTGTAAAGATTTGGGTAAGCCCCAAGTGTCAGGAGACTTCATGATGGTGCAACTCAACTAGCTAAAAGATGTGATGAATAGATGAGTGGATGAAGTTCTGAAGGTAGCACTCGGTTCCCAGGGTTAGTTCTCCCACTGGCAGCTGGGCCAAGGTATAAAGATCCTACATGATAGAGGGACGGAAGAGGCGTGGGAGCAGCTGGAGCGGGCACCTATGGAGTAGATGTCATTTATTAATTGTTGAACAATGTTGTTAAGGTTCTCATACTGAAGTTGATGCTGATTTTCATCAACTGAGGGCAGGGAGAACTGGAATGTGGCCCAAGGTTCTAGACTCTCAATCTGAGTGGTAGCACTTCATACTGCGAGGTACTAATCCATTGAGCAATGCTTCTTGAATGATCAGCAGATTGATCTTCATGACTGCTAGCGTTCTCCATTATTCATGATAGACGTTTTTCACTTAGGACAGCTTGGAGCCTCCTGTAGTGAGCAACATTTCTTTTGGCATAACAGTTCTCTTGATTGTCACCAAAGTCTAATAATGGGCTTGAAGCTGAAAATTAGTGGAGAGGTCAAAAAAACGAAAAGATGGAGAAAGTATAGACTACTTTATTGTGTTAGAAAGCGTCAATATTTATAGTGCATGCGGAGATGTGGTGCCTCAGGGACCTTTATGGCCCTGTAAGATCATGATCTTTTACTGCCTTCCAGATCAATTGTCTGGATGGTGCCCCAATGTACTACGTTGTCCTCATGGCCGCAGCGGTGTGGCGGCACCTCTCTTGATTCAGGAAGCGGTACAGTATTCCTGAAAGTGATTCCATCAATTCTTGTTTGCATGATGCTTCATAATTAACCTAGTTTTGTCTACTTCATGATAAGGTTCCATTCACAATGGTATGAGAGTTAATCTGTCAAGGCTCAATTCAGGAGAAGAATTTTCAGCTTTCTCATCATATCAAAACCAACAGTGTGGAACATCCCGTTGCTTACTTCTCCCAGAAGTTTTTATTCATTGAGCAGTCAAGGGCTAAGTAAACTTTTAGAGCTAAAGATACTCAACTACCCCCTGTAGTGAGAGCCAAATTTAATTATTTGATCTGTGTTGCTCGCTTTAACTCTCAAGTCTATTACACAGGTTCTGATGTGTGCGTTGTATATATTGGTGATAGTTTTTAAATGGGTTGGCAATAGTATGAAGACTATCACCCTGGGAGCTAGGTAGGGTAAGATGGGGCCTCTGTGTAGTGCAACCAGGGAAAGCCCGTGGAAACATGGGTGAGTAGCTAACACCAGAGCCCAGAGAGGCACATTGGTCGAGTCCTGTAGTGGCCTGAAAGAAGTGCGGGATGGTAGTGATGACTATGCCGACCTGTTCTTGTGGGTGTCTACCACACCCTGAGGGGAGAATATGGGCAGGAAGGGGGGTAAAAGTTGGGCAAGGTGCCTGTCAAACGGCCTCCCCACGAGCTGGGGTTGCATGGGTGCAGACCCCAGGACAAGGGAGGGGCAATCCTGGTTGACTGCACTATGGTGCACCTGCCTACAATAAATGCCACAGTTTGCTGAGTTGGCCTGAAGCTTGGCTAGCTGCCAGTTCAGTCAGCATGAGCCAGCTGACAGCAAAATGGATCATGCAAGAAAATTAAGGCTGATCCAAAAGGACTACAAGGCTTTCTGGACAAAAAGGGGCCTGAGAGCATTACTCCGCTAAAAAAGCAGGTGACAAAGGGGAGGGCTTCAGCTTCTCCCCCTCAGGGGCCTTAAACCTGGGGGTCATTGGGTCTTGTCCCCACAAGGGGGATGAGAAGCATATCACCTGTCCTGGCTGGTGCAGACGAGCTGCCTAGAACTTAAACAGGGCGACATATGTCAGTTTAAGGGGTAGCATGAGCTACTCCCAAATTGTGGTTGGGCCCCATTGTTAAATTTTGATGGTTGACTCAATATAAACCCTTTGAGAAAACCATCAATGCTGATAGATTACTTCTATTGATGGATTTTTGATTCTTCCAATTCATCTGTATAATTTGATAAATCATATTCACCTCATAACCACTCTAATTGCATTTGATGTGCCCAATTATTGTAGCTAATAATAGCTATAATATTATATTATGGCCAATTATGGGTACAATTGGGTGCAAAGTGGTCCCACGGCATTAACTAAATTGCACCTCCTAAATTAGTACATTAATCTTAATGCACTAAGGCATAAGTTGGGTTCAATTTAATGAAATTGATTATAAGCACTTAAACATAGACATCCCAATTATGGGCATAATTAGTGCTATTGAGAGGCCTGCTGACGTCCTGAATTGGGGTGCATCATCTTTTATGATCATATATTTTTTATTCCCCATTTATTGTTAGACATCAAGTTATGATGTAGCTCTAATCGGGAAGATTTTGTTGTTGAGTTCAAAACCCAAAGTCATCCTGATTATGAGAGTAAAATTACCTCCAATCGGGCTGAAATGATTGTTATTTTTAGTCAATTCATGGGCCGAATTGACTTGGGGATTTTTCATAATTATTGCCATGACCAGCAGAGGATTGGCATAATATGAATGAGCTCATCTAATAGATGAGTTTGGCCAGGAGATGCCTGAGAGGTATATAATATCAGCGCCTGGCCAATTAATAAAACATCAACTAAATCAATTAATCATCATTTACTAGTTTATTAATCATTAATAACTACTGTTGCTTAGTTTATTAATTATTATCCATCTGTCACCTGTCAGATATTTGTATCTGTCACCATTACATCTATATTAGATAGTTGTGTGTTTATTCTTCCCTAAGAGAAGTACATAGTTGCCTGCTGGAGAAGTAGTCCCAATTATAGAAGAATAATTTCCTGATTTTGTACAAAGACAGAAGGTTTTGTATTTGTTGGTGCCAGTAGACTTAAGAATGGTGAGTATACCAGAGTTACTTGGCTATTATTGAGGATTATTGGAGAAACTACTTCCCAATTATGAGCAGGAGTTCCATTTGAAAAGCGAGTTTATATCCTCAATTTCACTGTTAAGTTATTTTAGCTTGCACCATCAGCTGAAAACTTAACATTTTGGTGCTCACTACAGGGGCATCGAACACACTACAGGGACAAACACAACTACTATAATGGATTTCAATTTTCAACCATCAGAATTTGCTCAAAAATATGGAAACAACAAGACAGAAACTTATAAGGCGCTGTACACATTTTCATGTCCTCAAACCTATAATGAAGATGAAATGGATTTAATTAATTCCCTTAAAGCAGGCAGAAAATTGTTTGATATGGATTTCAATGCCCAAAGTTATTCTAAAAAATCTCTTCCTCGCACATCAAATGATTCTCACTTACATGAAAATATGGACATCAATGAACCAGTAACCTCAGACAATGGTGGAAATTCCTCTGGTGAAAAACCTCCACCTCAAGTTAGGGCAAATTTATCTATATCAGAATCAAACTTTACACAAAAATCCATTTTGGCCAGTAGTCCTCCATGCCATTCTAATGAGAGAAGCAATGCTTTAACTACTGGAGAATCAGGCCAAAAGGAGCCCAAACCTTATTATCTGCCAAAAACTGTCAATGAAGGCCATAAGTCACTAATAGCCAAGTTTGTGACACATCCCAATTTCAATTACAATATTCAAATCATATCTGCCATATCAGGACACTGCATATGGCCCTTGACCAGTTTTCTCCAGAGCAAAGAGACAATCCTCTACCTTTTGGAAGTCATGTCTAAATTCAATTGGATGATAGCTTGGCAAAGAAGGCTATTATATCAGTTTCTAGCTAAAAATGCACCTGTAATCGGGCATGATTGGGTATTATCGCCAATTTATTGCTGACTTTGCTCAAATTGGAGAACCTTTATTTTATCTACTTAAAGATAAGGTCTCTTTTGAGTGGAATTCAGCCTGCCAGGAGGCATTTGACCAGCTTTGTTTGGCCCTAATAGTCACACCAGTATTATGCTATCCTGACTTTGACTGAGAATTTATTGTTCAGACTGATGAATCATTAACAGCAATTGGAGCTTTTTTGTCCCAAGTAAGAGAAGATGGTGAAGAGCACCCAGTAGCTTATGCTAATTGGACCCTAAATGCCCATGAAAGAAATTATACTGTAACAGAAAGAGAGTGTTTGGCCGTTATATATGCCTATAAACAGTTCTGAGTATACCTTCATGGAGTGCATTTCACCGTGGTTACTGATCATGCATCCCTAAGCTGGCTTAACAATTTGAAGGAGCCAGAAGGACGTTTGGCTCGCTGGGCACTTAAGTTGCAGGCTTATGACTATGCCATTAAGCACCGGGCTGGTGCTAAGCATCAGAATGCAGATTGTTTGTCCCGTCTGCCCATCATAGCAACTCTCTGCCAGCCAGCGGATGCCTTGTTCCAGAAGATGGTTAATGGGACTTTTGCCAATGAGCCCAAACAAGTGCAGAAAATTCTCTCTGAATTAAGAAAGGATACCCAGACTGAAAAAGGAGTCTTATTCAAAGTGATTGATGGAAAGAAATATATATTTCCACGTCCCTCAGCTCGAGCAGATCTAATTTTGGCTGCTCATAAGGCTACTGGCCATGGAGGCTTTAAGAAAACCAAGGAGCAGCTTAAGCAAAATTACTATTGGGAATCAATGCATTTTGACATCCATGAAACTTTGAGCTGTTGCCAAGAGTGTCAAGGGGAAAAACCCTTCCAAAAAGCTACTTCATACCAGCTTGTTTGGCCCAAATTTGCTTGGCACACTATATCTATAGATGTGGTTGGACCCCTCCCAATTAGCAATGTGAAAGCCAAATATATTATTGTGGCAGTTGATCACTTAACAAAATGGGTCGAAGCCAGGGCTATTCGGGACTTAGGAGCCTCAACAACTGCTAAATTTATCTTGGAGCAAGTTATTCATTGGCACAGATGTCCTCAATTTATATTGACAGATAATGGCACAAATTTCACTGCAGTTATTCTCCAGAAGCTTAATGAATTAATGGGGGTGCGTGGTGTTCTGTCAACTCCATACCACCCAGAGACAAATGGTGCAGTAGAACGAGTTAATGGAACACTTGTCAATATCCTAAGGAAGCTGACTTCTCAGAAGCCCTCCAAATGGAGCACATTTCTCAGTTTGGCCATTTTTGCCTACAACATCTCTTACCATTCAGCCACAAAGATGTCTCCATTCCAACTTCTGTATGGGAAGCATCCAGCCTTACCACCATTGTTGTATTCTTTATTACAAGAACCCCAGGAATTGAGCTATTCTCAGTATGTCAAGAGGCTTGCAGAGACCTTAATTAAGCTGCAAGCCCAGGCTTTTGATAATAACTTCAAACTTCATAAGGCCCAACATGAAAAAGATCAAAAAACCTGATACAATCTGCCCAAATTTGCTGTGGGGGATGAAGTATTATTTTGTAATACCCATGGTTCAGGCTGAATTCACAAGTTAAATCACATTTGGGTTGGTCCATTCAAAGTTATTGAGAAGACCTCAAACTTTTCTTACACTATTAAGGAGAAAAATTTGGGTCATGTATATAATTGAGTCCATGCTAAATTCCTAAGGAAGTTTAAAAAGTGGCCCAATTAGAAGAGAGGAATTTTAATATAAGCATATATAATTAATTGAAACTAATAGTTATGAGAAAGATTAATAATAAAATGAAAAAATTAATATATACTAATGCAAAAAAATTCTATCATCTATATACATAGTAAAAAAAGAGAATAAGATTTTATATTTTAAGTAATAAGAAAACTATAAATTTTAATAAATAAAACAAATTTTATTCCTCAGTTTCAAGGGGGGGAGGTGACTTGGAACCTGAACTTTCATCTTCATGTGCCAATTTGGCCCAGTCTAGTTGCTGGGTGACAAGAAAAAGGGCTGTAATGGCATAGAGCCAGATGCGCCGTGCACTCGTTGAAGATGACTCCCAGCGAACAATGGGAAGAGGAGGCACAAACCCATTTATAGTTGCCCAATTGAGCCCGCAATTGGTAGAGGGGGAACATGCAACAAACAACCTGAAGGTATCCAGTCAGGGAAAAGGCACATAATATGGCTGATTACAGCTATCCTGGGGAGGTATTCATCAGCATTATCCTAATGAAGGGCCTCAAAAGCTGCCCAAACGGCCAAGTACAAAGAGAAACTCTGCCAGAAGATCACCATCTTGATAAACTAGCTGGAGCAAAAAGGTTAGCTCTCTCAGATCAAAAGATCAGCTGAAGTTGTCTGCTGTGGCAGTTGTGGAAGCACAAGACCTGAGCTCATACCCTATTGATCCTCAAGTAGGATCCACAACTTGGACAACTTCCCCCTCAATGATGGTTTTGGGCCAAGTTGACATCATAACAGTTGGCACAGAAAAAAGCTGGCCCAACTCTGCTGCCCAGAGTGAGCCTAAAAACAAATTCATATGCATGGTTCTGGGCAGATGAGTAAACTGATGCCACTGTTCGGGCTTGAGGGAAGTGACAAAATTGTGGTACACAGAGGATGAGCTGTTTTCAGACACTGAAAAATGAATTTAGGAAAATTTAGGGTTTATATTCCAGTCAAGTGGGGGAAATATTAGATTTTAATGGTTGACTCAAAAATAAACCCTTTGAGAAAAGTATCAATGCTGATAGATTACTTCTATTGATGGATCCTTTGATTCTCCCAATTCATCTGTATAATTTGATAAATCAGATTCACCTCATAACCGCTCTAATTGTATTTGAGGTGCCCGATTATTGTAGCTAATAATAGCTATAATATTATATTATGGCTGATTATGGGTACAATTGGGTGCAAAGTGGTCCCAGGGCATTAACTAAATTGCACCTCCTAAATTAGTATATTAATCTTAATGCACTAAGGCGGAAGTTGGGTTTGATTTAATGAAATCAATAATTAAGCATTTAAATATAGATGTCCCAATTATGGGCATAATTAGTGCTATTGAGAGGCCTGCTGACGTCCTGAATTGGGGTGCATCAACTTTTATAATCATATATCTTTTATTCCCCATTTATTGTTAGACGTTGAGTTATGACATAGCTCTAATCGGGAAGATTTTGATGTTGAGTTCAAAACCCAAAGTTGTCCCGATTATGAGAGTAAAATTACCTCTAATTGGGCTGAAACAATTGTTATTTTTAGTCAATTCATGGGCCGAATTGACTTGGGGAATTTTCATAATTATTGCCATGACCAGCAGAGGATTGGCATAATATGAATGAACTCATCTAATAGATGAGTTTGGCCAGGAGATGCCTGAGAGGTATATAATACCGGCGCCTAGCCAATTAATAAAACATTAACTAAATCAATTAATCATCTACTAGTTTATTGATCATTAATAACTACTGTTGCTTAGTTTATTAATTATTATCCATCTGTCACCTGCCAGATATTTGTATCTAGCGCCATTACATCTATATTAGATAGTTGTGTGTTTATTCTTCCCTAAGAGAAGTACATAGTTGCCTGCTGGAGAAGTAGTCCCAATTATAGAAGAATAATTTCCTGATTTTGTACAAAGACAGAAGGTTTTGTATTTGTTGGTGCCAGTAGACTTAAGAATGGTGAGTATACCAGAGTTACTTGGCTATTATCGAGGATTATTGGAGAAACTACTTCCCAATTATGAGCAGGAGTTCCATTTGAAAAGCAAGTTTATATCCTTAATTTCACTGTTAAGTTATTTTAGCTTGCACCATCAGCTGAAAACTTAATACCCATATTTTTTGAGGATGGCTTAGATTCATGCAGCCCTAGTGTGGTGGGGGGCAATACCCCAGGCCTTCATCCTGCAATAGTTTCCCACACTAGAGCCACAAGGGGCTTTTTAAAACTCAAAGACTATCACCCTAGTTGAATCTTCATAACCAAATGGAGTATTGTCTCCAATGCTAGACTGGTGCTAATGCTCTTCCACTAATCATTGAAGGTACTACTGAAAGCAGGGATCTTCTCCCTCTGATATCATAATAGGTGACTCTATCACCAATAAACAGTTATGTTTTACATATTCATCATTTTTCTCTTTAAATTGATTCTAGGCTTTATTCACCATACCTAACCTTCGGATTACTTCTGCTGACAGATCTGGAAATGATCCCTAATTGCGCGGATTGGTATAGTAAAACTAACTTATCTAACATCAACTATAGTTTATTATCATTCTCAGCGTTTATTAGCTTTATCATTAATTGATTAGCATAAGGTCAAGCAACTTCCTCCACAACCTCTGGATTGATTGCCTTCATTTTTGACTTCAATCTCATAAATACATTTATCTTCATCATTGTATCTCAATACAGTGGATCCTCTTAGGCCCTCCATAGATAAATCTGAAGTATCTACTTCATCTAAGCAAATATCTGGCAGAACAGGTTTCCTTGCAGTGCTAAATTGTTCCACATCTAGACTGCTAATTATTTCCCAAATCTTGAACAGTTTCTTCTTCCTCCTCCTGAGAAAAACAAAATTTATATTTCTTATCAGCTTCTTCTCCTAACATTGGGCAGCAAGATGTCCAGTTGTACCAACTTTCTGACTGTGATTTTTCAATTTATCTTATATTTTGATACATCAGGTTCTTCCCCATTAACTCAATTCTGCTGATCATTAAATTTCTCCATAACGTCACCTTTGAATTCTGCCATAGGTTGATCATCATCAGCAGGAAATCTTTATGAATTCGATTAGGCGCATCAAACATCAAGCCTAACATATTCATATATTCGACCATCTGTGATGTAAAAGTATGATTTGTCAGCGCTGAAACCATAGTGCGGGTGCAGGTTTTTGTAAGGATGAAGTGCCAATTGCATTGCTATTCATGCATCAAAAAATGATAGAACTTTTGCACCAGACAGGTTTTGTGATTCCTAGTAAAATTAGTTGGCGAAAGCTGCTAATGGTTTGTCCTTTCTTTACTGGGTTCTTATAAACACCTGTTTACAATTGACCATCCATGTAGGACTATCAAACTCAGTCATTATAGCTTCTTTAGTTCTGTACGTCCAATTGTCCCCTTTGAGATGTGGCAACTTCAGACTTTGACAGTCATTGTATAAGAAGTTCATCACAGTTATAGATTTATGTCAGTCATCACATCTGAATATTATCACATTTATATAGGCAGAAAAGTGCCAGTGTTATCCCAGCAAAATATAGGTAATTTCAGCATGCTCTGAAAACCTTCAGTTGCTAAGGTAGCAGGGAATTCCTTTACAGCAAACTAACTAATTATGGGTGTATTTTTGGGAGTTATCTCCAAATTTGCAGCAAAATATCAAGGCATATTCCTTGAGGTTAGTAATTTCCCAACTGGATTTTCATGCAGCTTGTTGTCAGCTTCATTTGCCTCCATCTGGGTGCAATCACACTTGTGATTTTTGAGTTCTTCTAAGCGCTTTAAAACTGTGCTGTTTCTCCATAAATCTGGCAGAAGCATTCTCTATCTACTTCTCATTCAGTTTTCTGAAATAATATATCCTTAATTAATTCAGTCTCCTTCCATTTTGATGAGGTGAACTTTCCATAAAGATTGTATTTAATATTCTAACTTTTTTGATTTAATCCTCAACTTCATCACTCGCTCATTTAAATTAGTGAAATTGACCTGTGACTCCAAATTCAGCACATTTTAATTAAATGTTTCCAATTCTGTCCACAGTTTCTTATGTTTGTATATGTAGACATTGTTGATGAATTTTTTCTATTATCTTTGTCTTGAAAACTCAACTACCCCCTGTAGTGAGCATCAAATGAAAACTTTTGAGCTGTGGCTCAACTTAGATCTTAAGTCTATTAAACAGGTTCTATGTGCGTTGAAATAGATTATAGGTTTAGTTGAATGGGTTAGTAATAGTATGAATACTATCATCCTAGTTGAGCTTCTCAAAACCAAGTTGAGTATTGTCTCCAACACTAGACTGGTGCTACGCTCATCCATTTAATCCTTGAAGGTACTTCTGAAAACAAGGGAACTTCTCCCTATGACTCTTTCTTCTCATCAAACTTAATCTAGGTTCATAGGTTCTCTATTGACGCAGGAGCCCGTGGAGATCTTGATACCAATAAATTGATAAAGGATATCTTATTCTTAAAATTTAATCCCAAGAGTAGATATACACTAAATTTATGAAAGTCTATATCATTATAGATTTTAAGTTTTTATGGACCTTCAAGTCTTTTAAGTTTGCTTTATTTAATTAAAAACAAGGAAAATTATAGGGGGATCCAGCGCCCAACTCTTCTGTTGGTGCCACATTTGGAAACGGCAGTTGTCACCAATGAATTAGCCCTCCAAAGTCTCGCTCAACAATGATCTTCCTCATCTATCTAGTCAGATTTCGCCGCTAACTAGAAATGTGACCCCTTCTGAGTTGAAACAAAGAACACGTCATAATGACTTTGCTCAATCCCAGCGTATTACCCTTATTAGGATAGCAACCTGCTTTGGTAATGTGACCTTTTACCCATTAACAGCAGGTCACGTTACCTAACAAATTGACTCGCAAGTTGTTATCAGAATTGTCATCAATGCTCAGCAACTAATAAATCCTTTAGTCAATTGGCGACAAACTCCAATTGACTCTTACAAAATAGTTAAATTATCAATACAAAATTAACAATTAAATGACCTGTTAATTGTTAAGGATCATCACCAATGAAACATAATATTTTTTGCAGAATTGAACCCCTGGCAGATTAATCAATTTTTGTTAATATATTCCATCAACTAATAGTTATCATCTATTACAATAATTATTACACCGCTAGAGGATCTCATCCCCTAGTGGGCAAGCAGATATTATAATTTAATGAAGCTGGGTAATATGGGCATAATATAATCCTTACAGGCCAATTACAACAAGGAGCCTGCTTCTGTGTCATGGTCGCTCAAACACTGGTAATACCTTCATCAAGAGGCGCATCTTGGAGTGGTTGTCCAGATGGATCACCAAGCACTAATGTACTTTTTAACGCCACAGAAATTGGCGCACCGACATGCTGAGTCATTTTGTGACCTGTGCAGCAACTTTATGTACAAATTTTTAAAGGAGCCTTAACCAATCTCCCCAATCTGCTGAGCCATAACCCTTCCCTGAGTCTGACAGAAGAGGAAATGACAGAGTTGGCAATGGTGGTTCCTCCCGCCCTGTTTCTCACAATTTCTCCTCCTATTATTTCTAGGGCTGACTGGGCACTGGATGTGCTGTTGCTATCTCAGGTACTGGTGGGTTAGACATCCTGCTTAAATGAGCTAGAACTCTTTGACTAGTTGGGTGCGACAAGCCACAAGCATGCTCATTACATGGTAGAAGAGAGTTTCTTTTGTTCCATGGCTGGGTTTGTTGCCTCCCCAACTCTGGGATGAAGTAATATCTGCTCACATGATCCCCTAGTGGTGGGTCACTCAGTGCACAAAAATGATTGATATAATAAAGTGGATATTCAACTGGCCAGGCATCTCCAGGATTTGCTGGCATGGATCACCAATTGTGTGACATGTGCATGCGCTAAGATTATCAATAAGATAGGTTTGCTCTCCTGCATCCCCTGCATCAGGCACAGGGTCCGTGAACCTCAGTATCCAATGAATATATTATTGAGCTCCCCCGTTCTAATGGGTTTGATGTGATTATGGTGGTCATGGACTGCTTTACAAAATTCTCCCACTTTGTCCTTTATATGTCTACCATTACTTCTAAAGAGATGGCCCAGATTATTGTTTTCTATGTTTTCTTGATGTTCACTTTACCCCAGGAGGTATTAAGTTACCGGGAGCCTCATTTTAAATCTTGGTTTTGGACTGCCATTTTGGCTGTCTTGAAGATCCAGCTGTTACAGTCCACAGTGTATCATCCTCAATCTGATGGGCAAATGGAGAGGGTCAACCAGATCCCCAAGCAGTACCTCTGCTGGTAAGCCTCTGCCATGCAGGATACTTAGGCTGCTGATCTTCCCAATGCACAGTTCACATACAACTATATAACTCATTCATCAATGGGAAATTCCCTATAAAGCTACCCTGGGGCATAACCCTCATTCCTTATTAGTGTTTGTCTTTGCCCTGAAGTACCTACCTCCAAGGAGCAGCTGCTTCAGATATGGAGTACCCAATCTCTGGTTTTGTAGCACCTGACTAAGGTAGTAAGTGATTAAAAGTAGTTTGCAGATCACAAACACCATCCCGCTCAGGAAATTAAGTTCTAGTCATTATTGATGCTAGATATTCAAACCTGCGCTTGAAGGTCCCCACATGAAAATTTTTAAGCAAGTGTTCTGTTCTTCACGTGGTGGATGAGGATTTAGGAAATGGGGCCTTCTGGTTGGTCCTTTCCATGCATTGGAAGCAGCACCTGGTCTTCCATGCTTCCCAGTTGTCCCTGTTCAAAGGGGAAGGCACCAGCTGAATCAGAAGCAGTCATGATTAAGGGCTCAGAAGAAGTGGAGGTGTACGTCATTCTGGCATCAAAGAAATCGCGTTGTTCAGTGTAATACTGTTGGCCTGAAAATGATTTAATTCCTTTGAAAACAGCTGTGGTTAGTGACCACAATTGTGCTCATTGCCGCAAATTGGTGGAGGCCTTCCATGTCATCAATCTGGATGCTCCTCGCCCCCCTCAGAAGGTTGCCGCCATCTTGTATATAAATGTACTCAAGGCGCACAAGAATGTTGCGCTCACCCATGTTCCTGGTGGGGAAGCTCCCCCAGTTTAATAAGGGAAGGGTATTGTAAGCCTTGGGGATCAACCATTGCGTTTAAATTAGTAAGAATTTCAATTTTAAACCATGAAAGGAAGAAACGGCGGCTATTCCTCTTGTCATTTTAAAGGATTTAGTCCATGCAGTAGATGAGAGGTGGGTAATGGCATATTTTTAATAATCGTTCCTCTCCTCCTCTACTCACTACCACAGAGTTGGTGCAGAAATTTTGGGGTGTCTGTAAAAAGGTGGCGGCGGTTAGAAGCCATCGCCAGAGGGGTTTACAGCGCTTTTCTTCAACAGGAGGGTTCCTCCACCAGTTCAAGGTCTGCTGGTAAGAGTAAATTAAGAACTGGTAGAAGTAAGTTGGTCAAGTCACTCTCAGGTTAGAAATTCCTCTCCGCTGTTCCCCTTGATTGCTGGCAGAAGTGAGCCCATCACCAATAGTTTCAGGTGTGATAAACCCCTTTCCCACTTAAAGGAACTGGCCATATGTGGCCTGGCCATGGGCGCAACCTGCTATCTGCGGGAGAATTCACTGTCATTGCGCCAAGCGCAATTGCAGTGGAATAAATAACTTTACAAGCAAGTTTAATACTAGTCTGATTGGCAGTTTGGACCCAGATTGGTATCAGCAAGTATTTAGGGTGTAAATCCGCTGAGACTAAATCACAAAGATATTCCCAACAGTAGTGCACTTAGTACCAGTTCCTCATTCATCAAGCATATAGGGCAGTGGTCCCCATCTTGTACTGCTGTCACTCCATTTTTTCCCTTTCCATTTCTTAATTTAAATAAAAAAGTCTTAAGAAACTAAATTTATTTGTGTTTTTAAGAAGTCCGCCAGAAATTTAGTTGCTATGATTCTCAATTTTGATATTTTCCTGGCAAGTGCTCGCGGTTACCCTATTTCTTTTGCATCTCACAATGTGGATGTCTGTGCAGGAGGTATTTTGGCTAGTGGTTTAGGTGGTAACTCATCCTGAGTGCCAGCACAGTCTTATTATCATCAGAACGCTCTATGACCTCGCAGCATGATCTTGATCTTATTAGTAGGACATTCTCTAGTAAAGGTTTCATTATTTTGACTCCTTTACTTCCCATTTATACCCTATCCTGACAAATTAATTCACTTTTAAAATTGCATTGTACCATTGTTGATGATCTTCATCTCAAAAGCGTCACTGCATCCTGAATAAAGCGACTTGACTATAAATATTATATCATTATTTATAGTAAAGAACTGCTTTCTATTGTCAAGTTTACTGGCTGCTTTTTAAAAATATGAAACTAGTAGTTAGACCAGCTAATTGTTAACTTGTGAACATAGCGTGAATAGTACTCTTATTATAAAAGTGGTTCTCACTACAGGGGGCTGTAATAGATAAATAATAAATTTCAAGAAAAACCCCACAATGTAGATGACTCAGGAAGAAGGAGATGTCAAGAAAAATTAATCTACCATTTTCTATGCTACTTCTCCTACCCCTAATTGAATGGCATCAGAGGGGCTTGGATTTTAGTACACCCCTCACTTTGAAAATTGAGACCTATACTTTCACTAGGGAGCAGTTATGATAGATTAGACATATGTCACTTTGGGGATTTTGTAATGATTGGTAATTGTACATAGATTTTCTAAGGTTGGGACTTAAGAAATTCACTTTTATAATGGTTGAAATCCTGTATTTTGAAATGACTTAAATTGTCAAGTCAATGTATTTTGGGATAGTTTTAATCTATCTATATTTCCATCATATTTTGATAAATTTAGGTTTTCTTAATCCACCAGTGGATTGATTTTATGACGCTGGCATCTTTTAAAGCCTTTATGATACCTAGGATATTACTAATTCACATAGCTTTTTATGCACTACTATTTATCAAGTGATAATGTTTTCTCCCTTTCCTCACTTAGAAGTTCTATCTATTTTAGTTTGCTCTCCAAAATATAGCCCAATCTTGCATATTCTGGCAGTTATAAATTAACTTATTTATTTAGGGGGTGGAAGGTGAGTTGGTAGGGCGTATGGCTACCAACCTGAAGGTTGCGGGTTCAATTCCCACCCTTTGCACATCAATCAGGGTGCCAGCCAAAGGAAGCTATTGGCGGTTAGTAGGTATAATAACACGAAAAACTTACCCATGATGTAACCAGAAAAATCCGAGTCCCAATCTGGAGGTGAAAAAAACTTTCTATGACAGAGTTGACCCTGCTCAGGTTTCATGTCAATACTTTCTTTCTATATTTTGGTAATGTCCATCCCCTGGTTGGCTTGCCTCAAATAAATAAATAAATTAACTTATTTAAATTTATCATATTAAGAGGCCTGTCATGGTTGGCCAGGGAGAGGAGCCACTGTTCTGGAATGAAGTAAGGGCATTTGCACATCACAATCAATTATGATGGGATAATACTGAAGGACCATAGGACTGAGGTGTACCTGTAATCTTCCCCATTTGGGGGCTTAGGCAGCCAAGAGCCTTGGTAGGTTTGAGCCAGAATGGAGCAGCCCTGTGAAGACTGTCAGGTGGTAGAGGCCGGTGGCATATTGAGCATACACTGCACCTCAGCCAGAGTGGAGAGTTATTTTAGATTCACATTACTCTGCATGCGATGATCTGGAACACTCAAACACAGTATAATTTGAACTTGCCAGTGGGTATTGTCTGAGTCATGTTTACTTAATTTCTAACGCAACCTAATCTGCTAGAGGATCAAGGTGACTCTCCTCTGGCATAGGTTTTCATATGTTGAGATGACAATCAAGGTCTTAGGACCATTGTTTGTTACATTATTTTCATTTCATTACTTCTCAGCCGGTTGTGCGCCAGGCAGCCTACAAGATATCCCAGCGGCAATGTAAAGGCATTTCTCTGGACCATCAAATCC
>JAKSZP010014941.1:0-68846 GCA_022478985.1 Massospora cicadina | reverse complement strand
CCTAAACACAACAAAGACTAGTTCAAAAATCGTCGTTTAAAATATAAAGCTTCACAAGATGTTCTCTTAGAAGTGCCTCTTCCAAGAAGATTATAAGTCTGGCTACTGGACATGTTGCTCTGAACCAATCACATACTTATTAATAAAAATTTTCTCATTTCCTAACTAAATTGTAACACAAAAAATGTAGAATTCAATGACATTGAGCAGTATAATAAAGTAAAAAAGAAGTAATTGAATACTTAAACATCAAGAAATATAATTATGTAGTAAGGAGATCTGGGCATCATCAATTTTTTGTCAGAAACTCTAGGTCATGCGCTTCTTAACTCAGCATTTTTTAGTCCATTTGATCAAACTTCTTAATCAGGGAGCTTCATCTCATAGTAGATTTCTGTTATCTTGGAAGTTTGCTATCTCTTTGTTTAATCTAAGCTTTCTGGTCTGTAGTGGAGCCCTTGTTACTTAATAAAAGGTTTTGCTTATTTATATTTGTGGTTTAGTAAGTGGCAATAACTTGAGGCATCCAGATTCAGTGTCCCATTTAAATTTTTGAATTAGGTGTTCACCCTATTTGGTAATTTTGTTGGATGAACGTTCTTGAATGGGGAAAATTATCTTAAGTGGATTATAATTATCTACCATCATCAATGGTATCAGGTTAAGTTTGGAAATTGTCATCAGCTATTATAGTATTTTGCTCATCTGGAGTATGAAAGGGGATTTATGATCCTCATCACCACCATTAGATTAATGCAGTCAGTTAATATATAAGGACCTGATCATGTTGAAGATCATTATGGTCAATGGTGATAAAAAGGGCTCTGACATGGTCCTTTTCAGCTAATAAACTCTCATTATACTAATTACTGATAAGTTGTTGATTGCTGTAAAAGTTCTTCCTGAATTTTTTATGTCATCTTTCATACTTGTGGTTTTATCCACAACACAATACCTCCTAAGTCAAGACCAGAAGAAGGATATATGGTGCTATGCATGTACTATGTTGAAAACTAAGTTAGCATAACTATCTTGTATGGATGACTATTCTACTTTATAAACCAAAAAGCTGCTGGTCCAGTCCAGACAGTTTACAACTTCTCTGGATATCTCCCTCATATTGGTTCACAAAAATCTTTTCTTACATCCCAACCTCTGGTAGTTTAGTTATTATTTGACTCTTATCTTTACTCTTTAAGATGGTTGGCTTGATATTTCTAGCCGCTTTTAACTGTGTCTTTTTTTTAGTACTAGATGGTCCCAACCCAAGGGGGGATTCATCGATATTCTGTGTCTTGATTAACTCATCAGCCAATTTATGTTAATAGTTTACAGAGGTTAGGTTTTTGTGGTCCACGTTAATAACTGGAGCTAATAATATCTATAGGCTGTTTATTATTCATAGAGCGCTTTGTATGATGACATGCATATTATCTGGTGAATGAGTCTATAGACAAGCAACACAAATGGTGGTAGTTGTTCCCATTTTAGATTTTAGTTTGTTGCAGTTTTCTTGGGTATTTCTCCTAAGTTTGCATTATGGTGTATAAAACTTCCATTTATGAGAGATGCAAGGAGTAGAAAATAGCTGTTTTACCCCTACCAGGTCCATTAATTTTCTCACCACATCTAAGATAAAACTCTTACCATTATAGGGTAGAAGATTCTGAGAGCAATTATGTTTTTTAATTTCCTGGTTGTTTATAACAGGAAGTTGTTTATGCAGTACTTATCATCACCACCGCGACCTCAACTTTAATTAATAAATGGTCTATTTTTAGATGATAAACTTGCTTTCAATAGAGACCATGGGTAGTTCTCTATCATGTCAATCAATACATCATGAAAAGGTGCTAAAGGTGGGATTAGTTAATAACCAAACTTTTTCAATTGAAGCCTGAAATCATACACAGTACACGCAGTTCTAAAGCCTGATTCACTTTTTCTGATATTAATTTCCAATAGTAACGTTATTTCAAGTTATGCTAAGATAATCTATTATCAGTTATAAAAACATGCTTGTGGGCTTATATCTTTAGGTCTATGCTATCACTAGGTCTAAAAAGGGGTAACGTTTTCATGAAACATTTTCTGTAAAATTAACTAATCCATCAAGTATCCTTGAAACATCTTCTAATTACAGTCTTTACTTATTTATTTTTTACTTTGTGCTTTTTCAGGGAATTCTATCAGTGCATATAAATAATCACTGTAGTGATACTGATAATAAAACACAGGCAGTCTAGACAGTCCATTAGCATTCAGGTGTTTTCTTTTTGTTTCATGGTTAATTTGAGAATCATGCCCTATTAGTTGTACCACTCATTTGACAAGCCTTCATTGAGTCCTTCATGTTACAGATCCAGCAAAGTAACGTGTAACCTATTACTACATCCAAAGTTCCCTCTAAAAGGTAAGGTCAGAAATGTTATATTGCACTAGTGAAAGACAGGAGTTCTCTTTCAGTAGCCATGAAGTTCTTCTCTTTCCTCTTAAGGCCTTAGAGAAATTTCATTGGATATAGTCTATCTCATCTTATTCCAACTGAGTGAGTATCTCTATAATACCAACATTTCTCATCTATATGTAAATAAAAAGTCTTTTTAGGTTCTAGTTTGGCATTATTAATGCAAGTATTACTTTTGTAATCAATTCTTTGAAGTCCTTATTTTGCTCTTGGACCTACTCAAACTTTAGTTCTGTGGTCAGGAGGTAGTTTAAAGGTGCATCCAAGTAGGAAAAATGGGTGATAAGCCTCTGATACTATCCCACAATACTTAAGACGTTGAAAAGACATATACTCCTTGGTTGCTCTATGGCCATTATTGCTTTTACTTTTACTTCTTGTGGCTTGATCCTTATGGGTTGATCTCATGGCCTAGGATCTCTCATTGCCTCTTTAAAAACAAAGTTTTTATTTGTTTTAACTTCATTTTGAATGCTCATGATTTGGTAAACTTTCTTTCTTGTGTTTGAGGTGGTAATGGAAGATTTAACTAAACACAGTGATATGCAGCTATATCAAGTTTCATTACAATTCTAAGTCTCTAAAGATTTGGTCCATGACTTGTTGAAACATTTCAGGACGTCGCAAAGACTTTGTAGCATTCTCTTAGGCTCAAATAGTCCATAACTTCTTACCAGGGCGCGCTTCTCTCAATCCTCTGGTGACAACTCCATCTGCCATTAGTCAATGGCCAGGTCCATCGCTAAAATATACTTTAAGCTTCTAAAACGTTTCAAGACGGCATCTATTTTTATATATCTATACAATTCTTCTTTTGTAACCTCAATCAACCAGAGGTATACATAACTAATCAGTGAGTTACAACATTCTTACATACTTGCAACAGAAGAGAAGCCCGTGGGTTCTTGGATGGTCTCAGTAGACTTGCTTCAGTAAGCTAATTTTGTCCATCAGTAAGAATTCTTCTTCTGCTTTGGATTGATGGTGTGTTTTAAACTTAAAGTATATTTTAGCGATGGACCTGGCCATTTGATAGACCTATAATTATTTATAGCATTAGTAGTTTGAACATGTGCTATAGTTATCTGTATACTCATCCAATAGATCATATAACTGCTTCTTCTCCTTATCCATTACATTATTAAATCCTAGTTTATTAAAACCTTCTACAGAAGATACAAATTCTATAGTTTCACAGCTTGATAGTCTCTGTAGGATAAGAAGGTATCAGCATATTAAAAGATATTGAACATATGAGATCTTTAGTAAAATCTCTAAATAAATCTATTTGAGGGTCAAGAGAAAGCCCATTTATTTTTCTTTACACTAAATTAATTAGTAGTGATACATTAGTCAGTACTAGAGAAATCACTAAGATTTTAACTCTAGGTCTCAATTTCCTTAGAGAAAATATTAATTAGCCAAGGTAATGAAATCATGGAATGTGAGGCAACAACTCCATTGATTACAATATAAGGCTACACATTGAACAGTGTCCTCAAAAGGTTCAAATATGGAATCAGCTCAAAGATTCCCTTAACACAAAGTCTCATCCTAATGGATTATAAAGAGCACAATTTAATCCATAAAATTTGCGCTACAAATGCATCTATAAATCAAGAAGTGGTATCCAATGAATATACTCAATACAGATAGTCCCCCTCTAATAATTATATTGTATGTTTTTATGGGGTTATATTGTTTTAGTTTCATATTTAAAACCTTAACGCTACTTATAATGAAGTTACGCCATTTATTTTATATCTCCGTTTTTGGTGACTTTATTTCAGTAAGTCCCTTAGCTCTAACATATAAAGCATACTCCAGTTGTCAGGACCTAATTAAGACTTGGCCACCCTTTAAATCAAATAAAATATTTGCTTAAATCTTAGACTATCATAAGTATTAACTGGTGGGATTTTTGGAAACATTGCCATTGATTTTATCAAAAAATGAAGCCCTACAGGCTGGTTCTTACTACAAGGGGCGCAGCAATCACCTAACGATACCTGAACTTAATTGATAGCATCATCTAAGACAAACCTATTAAAATTGTAATCCACTGGGTGCATAACAGAAATGAAAAAGATGATGATTATATTTGAATTACATCCTTGGTCACATTAAAAGATTTCAATAAAATCTAATGGAGATCCCATAATCTTGATGTCTAACTGGGTTTTTAACAAAGTGGTCAGAGACTAAACTTAAAGAATCATAAACCCAGGAGAAAGAGCCAGCTGCAAAAAGGCATCCACTATGGATAGGACTCTGATGAATCTATATAAACCTAGCGCTCTCACAGAGACATATGATTCAAGCACAAATCTATCTCAATACATTGTGAAATTCATACATTCAGCTCTTTATTATATTGTGCACTTATTAGGAGTCCTAACGAGTAAATTGATCATATATCAATACCCAAAGTTCAATGAGAGTGGCCTATGAACAGGTATATAAGTTAACTTCACAAATTATAGGGGCATAAGATAAAAAGCTAAAAGTCATATATTATTATATCATTCAATTACATAAGAAAATGGGGATCCTTAATTATGGAGTTATTAAGTACATGAAGAAAGTTATGGAATTCCTCAGAAAGGATATTGCAGAAATTAATGAGAGGACCCAGAACCTACTCATAACTTTTACTCAAGAGCTTTGACAGCAAAATGCTAAAGCCTTTGGTAAAATAGCGGCACATGTTTCTACTGGATGATATTATGAGGAGGAACAAATTTAGCTCCTCAAGTCCCAACTAGAGCAATCACTAAAACAAATTGTTGAGCTCAAATCCCATTAAACCTCAGAGACACAGTTAATATCTCAGAATTTTATTACCAGAGTAGCCCATATTTAGTAGGATCTGGTATCCCGTGCAACTCAGGCAGCTATTAACTCAATTTCTAAACAATTCAACAAATTAAAGAGCGTTATGAGGAGTAAATCACCAAGCCGCAAAGACATTAATCTGATCTACCGTTTTCCACAATGAAGCTGAGAAACGCTAGAATGAAAAGAAGAGTAATTAAAGGCCAAGATGGACAAGATACTTAGAGAACTGAATGTCAGAGATGCAGAAGTTCTTAAACCGTCACACTAAAATTGAAAGATGATACCAAACTTAAAAACTTTCTGCTCTACCTCTTTTCAGCAAATCAATTCTCTTGACATCCACGTTAAGAAGCTTTAGAATGATACTGTTGTTCTCAAAAGTTTCGTTAACTTGCTGGGTGTCAAACCAAGGCCTATTATTGAATAAATGGAGCAACATCTCAATCCATTATAAGATCAAATTCTCCAAACATCTTGACAAGTTGATCAGAGTATTAGACACCAAAACCACTGATTCAGAAGATCCTGGAGTACATGTTGTCACAGGATTGAAGGCCAAACCCTTCAAACCTACCTTCAAGGATAAGTATTTACCTGGAGAGAAAGTATTTTTATCCTTTCTCTATATCTATAAGGCTGCAATGGATGGAGCAACTGATCATTAAAAGCTAAGAATATCTTGTCTTGTTTAATATTTCATGGCGCAGAAGGCTATTGTACCATACATGGACAGCCTGTAAACTTGGGCAAAGTAAAAGAAGTATTTATTAAATTTAGTTCTAAACAAAGCTTAATATGAAGAAACAGGCTTCTTGAGGATTCAAGCACCAAAATGAAACCTTGGCTGAATTTTAAAGTTTGTTTCTGTATTGAGGCTCAAACTCTGATGACCACAAAACTTCCTAAACTTGATGATGCAGTAGCAGCTGTTGTGTCTGGGCTACATAGTAATCTCAACTTACCCATGTATATCACTTCAGTCAAATGAAGTTTTAACTCTGTCCTAAACATTAATGAAGCTCTGCTCTATGTGATTGATATACATAAGCCATAAACCACAAATGAGGCCTCACAAAACCTAAAGTTTATACTGTGGAGGAAACAAAGCTTAAGAAGGTGGAGAAACTTAAGTACAACTATTACAAGAATAATAACTCCACCAATGATGAGTGCTTTGAGAACCCTGCCCTTGCCAAGCTGTGAAAATAGTGGTCAGCTTAAGGTCAGGTACCTCTAAAGTTGACTATCACAAAGTACCCAAAACAATAACATTTCCAATTGCTCACCTCATATGCACTAAGAAAATATGATAGTGACGAAACTGAAGGGGTTACAAAGGTACAGGGTATTGTGTTTTAGGTATATCCGCTAGTATACCATTCCTTATCGCTTGAACGCTGAAAATATTAGTATTGCCCAAGTTCCAGAGGACTCCTACCTCAGTCAATTCATATTTTGTCCAAGAGTATTGATATGGCCAGTGATGCTGAACAGTACTTTTTGCTGTTAATCAGAACCATCTCAATTGTACATAGTCTAAGAGAAATTGAGAAGAAGTATCTTGAGAATGCAAGAAGGCTCAATGCAACATTTTGTCTTGGAGATCTTAGCCTTATCGCCAAAATTTGGAGGAACCACAATCAAAGGAGAGGTATAGATACAAAAGGTCTAAGTAATGGTTTTCTTAAATTTGGTAAAGCAACTAAAGCCATTTTTTCCTGACTCATCAAGAAGATGTAACCCGCCACAGACCTTGAGTACACTCAGGGGTATAGCACTGCAGGTCCAAACAACATCAAATCTTTAGGTGCTGACTCTTCTCTGCCAATGTTAATTGTCAAACTAGTTTTCTCACTCCTGGATTGCCTTGAACAACAGCCAATATGGCATACTTTATTGGGCGCAATTTATAATTTAATTTGTAGTAGTTTGTAAATTAAATGATATTCTTTATCTCTCCTCAGTTATGAAGTTTTCTTTTATTACAAATTAAGAATCTAGCAATTTGATATACTCTTATATGGTTGATTACCCTGTCTCTGCCTTCTCTTTACAATATTTTACTTCTATGAAAGGTTATAAATCAGCTTCCAATACAGTAGATGCAGAAAATGACATACCATTATATGATAGCAATGAGGTAAAAATTAACCAGGAGAACAAATAGTGGTTTCTACACATAATCCTGAGTATACTTTTAAACTGCCTATTAAACATCAATAGCGTTGACAGAGTCATCTTGTTTGAACCAAGAGAACTACCAGGTGTCCTCAACGCAGCATATCAGAGGCCTATCAAAATACTATTTGAGACATGACAGATCATGACTTTTTTTCTAAAAAACACCAGGAGATTAAAAAGGGCAATTAATTTAAATTATAGACTTTGATAATGTCATGGAATCTTCTGATTAGAGTAAGACTGGGCTTCCAGCCTGGGTGAATAACAACCCAGTGGAAGGCCCAAAATTCCAAGGGAATAGCAGTTCTGAGTAAATGCAATGTGGATCCCCTATTGTTCTGGTGAGGGAAATACTTTTTAATAAACATACCGAAGGCCCCCATAACAAACCAAATGGTTGCAATGGGGGCAACCGCAGGTCTTGCTGGGGTATCCCCCAAGGGTGGAGGAGGCAAAGAGGACGACCAATCCTCTTGGGTTTGCAGTTGTTGACCTTTGGGGTTGTCATTCCATCCATTTTGGACTGATTCATCATTTAAAAAATTTTGGAAATCATAAAAATTTTCAAAATTTAAAAAATGATAATTGGATTTACAAATTGAATTGAATTGAATCGATCTGACCCTCAGGAGGCCTTGGGCCTCATCTTGCACCCCTTGAGAGTCCTCAGATTGGGTATGTAGGTCAGGTGCATCGTCAGTGTGGCAGATCAATTTTGTTATTAAATTTGGATCAGATTGATACTTGGCGAAATGGCCCAGATCATTCAGAGCCTGGTTTTCACTTCGAGATTGTGTAAACAGAACATCTTCTCCTCCACACGGAGAATTGTGATTAGTGGACATGGCCTTGCTTTCGCCTAATTGCGCTGAACTACTATAGATTTGGCAATGTAAATTGGGCCATTTTCTCTGACTAGTCCATGGAGTATGGGGCGATCCTGAAGTGGGTCCACCGGGTGCCAAATGGAAACTAGATTGAGAAGATTTTGGGGGATCTGGTGATTCTCCTAGAGCAGCGGATAGGCGTCAAAGGCTGATGGTGAGCTCTTGGATCGCAATCCCCGCTTGGTGGGTCACCAGATCGACAATTTGGAGAGCCCACTCTATGACCATCAGACCTAGGATGCAGAAGGCTGCATACTTTGCTGGGTTAATCAAAAGTATCATGAATAAACGGCGGAGCTTGCAGGGTGGGTTTTTTGGGGAAAAAGCTTTATTTGGTTTAAGGTAAAGAATGGACCAACAACTACTTTTTACAGAGATAGTTGTATTATATATGGGAAGAGGGGAAAGGGGTCTTGGAATATGCTTTCTTTGACAGCGATGGCTGACATACTCAAGGGTACTCCATCGGGGTTCAGGGCCTTGTCACTTGCTTATGCACATGTCACCAAAGCTTTGGCAATGTAAGTGTTGGATTTGACAGGGAGGGACCCTCACCAATCCAAACATAAGCGGATCAACCCAGATGGAAGGTATGGCTGAATTGGGTCCCGCCAGGGTCAATTTCGATAAAATTTTAAAAGATTTTTCCAATTTTCCCAGAAATGAATTTCCAACTCAGATTGGCTTTCCCAGGCCCAGAATTTCAGATTCCGTGTCCCAAAACCATTTTCCTGACTTGGGAGCCCTTTTTGAATTTTGGGGCTCATTTTCTTATACCCTAAAGACATAAAGGATGGTGTAGTGAGGCTCAAAGGAGGTGAAAACTGCTGTGGAAGGCCTCTGGCCTGCATTACATCATTGCAGACCTCTGTTATCTTCCCAATCAACTCAGAAATAGCCAAATGGGGAACTGTGGTGGGGTCTTTTGGTGCCAATGCAGTGACCCAACGTTCATCCACTACATGGCCCAAGTCCCCTAATTGAGCCAAGGGCTCCACAGGGCCATTAGGTCCCTTCTTCTTCCTAAAAGGGAACTTTTCCCGATCTAACCTAAGAGGTTGGGTCTCAAGACTTACATTATACTCTCCTTTTTGAACGGGAAACATTCCTCCTCCAGGCATGTGGACCAGGGCATAGTTTTTATGTTTGGTGGGGAGTTTGATAGCCAAAATCTTTGCAATTTTCTTGGGAGGATAGGGAGCTTCTGGATGTGACTTGTGAAACTCTGCTACCAACTCCTTGCAATTCTCACAATCCTTGGCGCTTACCCAACTATTATCATAGGCTGGGTAGCCTTTCCAAGCAACCAGATACTGAACTGATCTTCTGGATTTCCTTGAGGCCAGTATTGCCTCCACTTCAGCTTCTTGAGAGTCCCCTATAATAATAGGCTCAGATGTAGAAGAAAGTTTTCCCTTAAAAGGGGATAGTTGAGAGATGTGGAAAACATTGTGTTTTTTCCAATGGGCAGGAAGCTTGATGCGGTATGCATCATTGCCCAAGTCTTTCTCTACTTCAAAAGGACCAGAACGCTTACTAGCCAGCTTCCTAGAAGGGACCTTCATATTTGGGTGGCAGGTGTCAAGCATAACGAGGGAGCCTTCAGAGATGTCATGCCCAGGGAGTCGTTTCCTATTGGCAAACTTCTTATAATCTTCAATGGCCTTTGATAAGTGCTCTTGAAAAAGCTTTTGGGTTTCTTGGATCTTGGTAACCCGGTCCTCTGCTGAAGGCACCGATGAGATTAACCATGCTCCAATCTGAAAAGATGGGTTGTAACCTAGAGTTGCTTCAAAGAGGGAGAATTTAGTGGAAGAGTGGAAGGCATTGTTGTGGGATATTTGCGCTAAAGGGAGGTCTGTGGCCCAACTGTCCTGGGTAGCTGAGGAGTAACAAAAAATTATTGTTCTAACACTTGATTAACTCTTTCCGTTTGCCCATCTGATTATGGGTGATATGCTGTAGAGCGGCAGGCTTTGATGTTGAGAAGTCCTAGCAAGGCATCCCAAAACCTGGCTGTAAACTGTGGACCCCAATCGCTTACAATTTCTGTTGGTAATCCAAACATGGAAAAGACATGAGTGATAAAGAGTGTTGCATTATCCGCTGCTGTTATAGTAGTGTTGCATGGGATAAATAACGCAAACTTGGTGAACCTATCAACCAATACCATTATGGCATCGAATCCTTTGGACATGGGAAGTTCGACAATGAAATCCACTGAGACTGACGTCCAGGGACCCTCAGCTTGTTGCAAAGGATAGAGGAGGCCTTTTTTCCCTGTACAGTCAGATTTAGAACGAGCACAGGTAACATAGCTTGCTACCCAAGCTGGTATATTCTTGGAAAGCCCCAGCCTATTATAGGTTCTTTTAACTAGCTCAGCACTTTTCTTAGAACCAGGATGTCCTACAGTGGGTGGAACATGGTGCTCTTCAAAAACCTGCATTCAAAGGGTAGGGGGAACCCAAATCCTATCCTGAAAGAAGATTATCCCATCCTTTAAGTGGTACAAGGGCCATTTGCGTTGCTTGGTCTCCAGGTAATTTACCACTTCAATTCCTTCTGGGCAACACAGTTGGCCTGCTAAAACGCGTTCACACATGGGGTTTTCTGGGAATATATCGGCATATGATACCATAGTAGGGGTGAGGGAGAGGATCATGGTGGGAGGTATCACTAGGGTGAGTTCAGACTGATCTTCTTCTGGGCCTGGAGCCAAGGCTGGGTTACAACTCAGCATATCTGGCAGCACATTTAAGGGCCCCTTTACAAACTCGTACTTGAAGTTAAAGTTGCATAGGTCCCTATATGTATGTGCTTGACGATGAGCCAGCTTTTGGGGTTTCCAATAATATAGTAGAGACTTATGATCCGTGTGCACTGTGACCTCATGCTTCGCTCCTTGAAGAAGATATCTCTAATGAGTCAGTGACCATGCCACCGCAGCCAACTCTTTATCATAGATAGCCTATGCCTGTTCAGTGGAGGTGAATTTCCTTGAGAAGTATGCCACTGGGTGCTCCTTCCCTTCATGCTCTTGCAACAGGACTGCTCCCACTGCAACTGCCAAAGCGTCACATGCCACCATGAATGGCTTAGACGTGTCAGCGTGTCACAGTACTTGAGCTAACAGGAAAACATTTTTGATTGCCTCAAAGCTTTTTGACACTCCTCTGTCCATTTGAAAAGGACATTCTTCCCTGTCAGTGGGTGGAGGGGTGACGCCAGCTGGGTGAGCGCAGGAGAAAACTTTTTTAGGAATGTTACAGTGCCCAGGAAACTTCTCAATTGTTTTGGGTAGTAGGGGTTGGCCAGGACTGGATGGCCTCCAGTTTGCATGGGGGAACTGCATACTCATCCTTAAGGACCAGATTCCCTAAAAATGTCACTTCTTCTGGAATGAATTCACATTTGGATGGCTTGACAAAAAGCCCTGCCTTGAGAAGGGCAGCCATCACAGCCTCCAAATCCTTGGCGTGCTGTTCACGGGTTGGAGAGTGTATTAAAATGTCATTGCTATAAGCAATGGCACAAATAAATCTTAGGTCCCCCAAGACATCATCAATTAACCGTTGAAAAGTTTCCAGGGCGTTCTTCAGTCCAAATGGCATTACCTTGAACTGGAATATTCCACGCCTTGTTCTGATGACTGTGAGCCATTCTTGGCCCTCCTTGACCCTTATCTGGTTAAAAGCATTAACCAATTCCAGCGTAGAAAAGATTTGAGATTTGGCAATGGCCTGTGCAATGGTTTGTTCCAAGGGGATGGGGTATGGATCTGAAACCGTCAAATTGTTCACATGATTGTAGTCTACACAAGGGCGTAAGGTTCCATCCGCCTTCTGGGCAAAACAACAGGTGAGGCAATAGGAGAAGATTTCTATATAATCCATCCTTTGTCCAACATATCATCTAACTAGATTCCTAGCGCCTTATCTTCTTCTTCTGTGTGAGGATATAATGGGCAATTGATCTTGACAAGGTGCACGGTTAACTAAAAGGTTAAATCATATTCTGAGTGTGGAGGAAGTCGAGTTGCTAATCTCATGTCAAAGACATCCTTATATGGTGTTAGGAAATCAGGAAAATCTTGGAGGAGGTCCACCGGGGGCAGCTCAGAAGAAGAAATTGAACTGAGTGAGAGCTCTGGTTTGAGAGATTCAATTAATGGGAATTCCCCGCTACATCTCTTACTATCAAAGGACAAGGAGTTGAGTTTCAGATTGATGTTCACCTGTTAACGTCGCCACCATCCAATCCCCATGATAAACGGATATGGCAAATATGGTACCGCTGAAAAATTATCGCAGAAGCCAAATTTGTGGATAAAGAACTGTACTGGGCGTTAAATAGAATGACAGGTCATAGGCGTGGATGCAGCCCCTAGTATAGGAGGAGCAGGCACTATATCCATATCCAAAGAGTGTGCCACTCTTAGATCCATAAAATTGCCCGCCGCTCCTGTATCCAGAAGAGCTTGTACTGTGACCTTCCGTACTCCTACTCTGAAGGTAACAGGAAAAAGAAAATAAGCTTGGTCTTCTTTAATAGCTGTGGAAAGAGTGAAGGCAGTAGAAGGTTAGGTGGGTCCCATAATGAGCAGTGGTTCTTTGGTTTTTGATAAGCTATTCTGCTCCCCATCAGCTCCCTCTGAAAGGTTCTCCTGGTCCCCATGCAGGATTGGATGAATCTGGTCTACCATTATGTCATTTCACAACACTATTGATAGAGAGGAACTCTCATGGTCACCTATGATGGGTGGTACTGCCTTAATGGAAGGAGAGCTAAGCCTATTGGTAAATGCATCTTCTCTCTGATTAGGTGCAATATGGGCTTCCACTTAAGCCATTTGGGTGGACGTCAAGACTGGATTATTTGGATCCAATGTCACACTCAAATTTCTCATCTGCAGGGAAGGAAAAGGGATTCTTTACTGGAGGCAGGTGACTCTTCAGAGTAACCAGTGGTAGGCAGCTACCACTGCAACCCCAGGGGAGCGTTTCCCTGTGCCCTTATTTCCCGAGGAGGTGGAAACAGGTGGTTTGGTCTAGACTGAGATAGCTGAGAGAATATTCACTGATGGCTGAGATATCATTACTGCCACTGAGGCCATACTTGTATGATGGGGTTTTGCCCCTACTGAGTATGCCAAAGTAAATGCAGCCTCCATGGATACTGGGAGAGGATCCCATGCAACATTACTAGCTGAAGAGGTATCCAAGGCAGCTCGGAAAGCTGCTACCACAATGTCTGTAGGAATTCCAGATGAGGGTACTAATGCTGTGAAATCCTCAACCAGGGATGGCAAGTCAGGGACCTTCTGATGGAGGGTAAAGAGACGGTAAAGATGGGATGCTCTAGATTCTGGTGCCTGTATTGCATTGGATACTATACTTAATAAAGGGGTGTGATTCCCTAGTTTGGACACTGCCCAAAATGCTCCTCTAACCCAATGGCGGGCCTCTCCATCAAGAGCATCTAATAGGGCCACACTTCTCTGTGCATCCGTTAGAGTAGGAGTTTGGGGTCACTTGGCAGAGAATCGTACATGGAGCTCAGATAGCACATCTAATACCTGCTCAGCTACTTCAGGTGATGGGACTGGGGGGATTCCCATTGTTACTACACTTGCCAAAGATGCTTTCTGGTTGGCTGGTTCTGGGTGAAAGTTGTTCTTGGTGGACAAAAAGTATTTGCAGGCCTTGAAGAAAGAAATGAGTGACCAACAGGAAAAGATTAGGTCATACAGGGAATGCAAATTCATGGTGATCAAGAATGCAACTGCTTCATCTAATTCCAGAAGGAGGGCAGAAAGCGCTGAAGTTATAGGTCAGTCCATTATGTCATGAAATCTGCTGATTAGAGTAAAACTGGGCTTCCAGCCTGGATGCGTAACAACCCAGTGGAAGGCCCAGAATGCCAAGGGCATAGCAGTTTTGAGTAAATGCAGTGTGGATCCCCTATTGTTCTGGTGAGGGAGATACTTGTTAATAAACATACCAAAGGCCCCATAACAAACCAAATGGCTGCAATGGGGGCAACCGCGGGTCTTGCTGGGGCATCCCCCAAGGGTGGAGGAGGCAAAGAGGACGACCAATCCTCCTAGGTTTGCAGTTGTTGACCTTTGGGGTTGTCATTCCATCCATTTTGAACTGATTTATCATTTAAAAAATTTTGGGAATCATAAAAATTTTCAAAATTTAAAAAATGACAATTGGGTTCACAAATTGAATCAAAACAAATTGATCTGACTCTCAGGAGGCATTGGGCCTCATCTTGCACCCCTTGAGAGTCCTTGCATTGGGTATGTAGGTCAGGTGTGTCATCGGTGCAGTGGATTAAATTTGTTATTAAATTTGGATTGGATTGATCCTCATAAAAATGGTCTGGATTGTTCAGAGCCTGATTTCTGCCTCGCAATTGTGTAAACAGCACATCTGCTCCTCCATGCAGAGAATTGTGATTAGCGGACATAACCTCACTTTTGCCTAATTGCGCCAAACTACTATAGAATCAGTGATGTAAATCAGGCCATTTTCTCCGACTAGTCCACGGAGTATGGGGTGATCCTGAAGTGGGTCCACCGGGTGCTGAATGGAAACTAGATTGAGAAGATTTTGGGGGATCCAATGATTCTCCCAGATCAGCAGATAGGCGTCAAAGGCTGGTGGTGAGTTCTTGGATCGCAATCCCTGCTTGGTGGGTCACCGGAATGATGATTTGGAGAGCCCACTCTATGACCATCAGCCCTAGAATGCAGAAAGCTGCATACTTTGCTGGGTTAATCAAAAGTATCCTGAATAAATGGCGGAGCTCATGGGGTGGGTTTTTGGGGAAAAAGCTTTATTTGGTTTAAGGTAAAAAATGGACTGACAACTACTCTTTACAGAGATAGTTGTATTATATATGGGAAGAGGGGAAAAGGGGCTTTGGAATACATGTTCTTTGGCAGCGATGGCTGACATACTCAAGGGTACTCCATCGGGGTTCAGGGCCTTGTCATTTGCTTATGCACATGTCACCAAAGCTTTGGCAATGTAAGTGTTGGATTTGACAGGAGGGACCCTCACCAATCCAAACATAAGCGGATCAACCCAGATGGAAGGTATGGCTGAATTGGGTCCCGCCAGGGTCAATTTCGATAAAATTTTAAAAGATTTTTCCAATTTTCCCAGAAATGAATTTCCAACTCAGATTGGCTTTCCCAAGCCCAGAATTTCAGATTCCGTGTCCCAAAACCATTTTCCTGACTTGGGAGCCCTTTTTGAATTTTGGGGCTCATTTTCTTATACCCTAAAGACATAAAGGATGGTGTAGTGAGGCTCAAAGGAGGTGAAAACTGCTGTGGAAGGCCTCTGGCCTGCATTACATCATTGCAGACCTCTGTTATCTTCCCAATCAACTCAGAAACAGCCAAATGGGGAACTGTGGTGGGGTCTTTTGGTGCCAATGCAGTGACCCAACGTTCATCCACTACATGGCCCAAGTCCCCTAATTGAGCCAAGGGCTCCACAGGGCCATTAGGTCCTTCTTCTTCCTAAAAGGGAACTTTTCCCGATCTAACCCAAGAGGTTGGGTCTCAAGACTTACAGATAAGGTATATTTTATTAATAATCAATTTGATTTATGCCTACCTGCCATTAATTTAATTTGCGCCATACCTCAAGACCAAGTATATACAAAAGTTGAATTAGGAGGAGCTTGAGAAGGTACATTTTTTAATTGAAGATTATCAAGATGATTTTTCCAAATCAGACATTGATTAAGATCATATGAAGAATTGGATACACAGTATTGACATAGGTGACTCAAACCTTATACAATTGACGCCATATAAGAAATTGAAGGTAGAGGTGTAATACATGAAGACCAAGCTGATACAACTATTGGATTCTGGCTTACTTATTCCCTCCCATAGTCCATGATCATCTCCATTGTTAATCATATTAAAGAAAATGATGATCTCAGAAGAATGATGTTTTATAGGAAGCTAAACAGCCTCACAAAAAAGACAGTTGTCCTATTCCACAAATTGATGATGCTTTAGACCAACTCATTGGCTAAAACTTTCTTTTCTGCAATGAACCTCACCAGCGGTTATTGTAAGATGATCTATCGCCAGATACTAAGAAAAATGCTCCATAATGCACTGAAAGATTATACCAACCTACCCCAGCTCCCTTGGGTTTTATGCAATGCTCCCGCCTCATTTCAATGGGCAATGGATTTCATCATGCAAAATTTTAAACTGTGTTGTGTGATCATGTACCTAGATGACACAACAGTATTTTCCAAAACTATTCCAATCATCTAGACCACCTCTAGTCAGCTTATAACATCTGGGAGAGAACCACATCAAAATTAAAACATGCAAAATGTACATTTTTCCAGAAGAAACTGAATTCTTTAGGACATTTCATATTACAGGAAGGAAAACAACCTATGTTTGATAAAATTGAAGCAATCTCAAAGTTGCCTGAGCAAAGAGCATTCAAGTCATACAGGTATCTTAAATAATATTGGGATATTATTATCAATTAATCCCTAACTTCGCTGAAATTGCAAAACCTCATGTCAGTTTGCTTTCCAAACATATCCATTTTGTTTGAAAAATAGAGAAAAGAACTACATTCGAGACCATGAAAGATCTGTTAAAGAGAAGACCGATTCTATGACAGCTATAATATGGGAAGCCATTCATCCTATTTGCAGATGCCTCTGACTTAACTGTAGGCGACATTCTCCCCCAATTAGATGAGCATGGCATTGACCACTCAGTTTCATATTATAATAAAACGCTTTTTAAAGCTGAGCGAAATAATATCATGTAAAAAGAGTGCTCAACTCTTCTGGAAGTGAATTGTTTTCAGTTCTTTCTGTATAGTACTGACTTTACAGTTGTGACATACCACTCTTCTCTAAAGTGACTGAAAAATATGAATGATCTAACAGGAAGACTAATCTGATGGGCTCTCAAGCTTCAGCACTATGACATGAAGATTACCCATTGAGCTGGATTGAAGCACATGAACTTAGATGAATTGACCAGACTGCCCATACTGCATCTAGACAATAGTGAAGATGAATGGTTACATGACCCGCTCAAAAAGCCAAACTCTCAGGAGGACGAAGATGAACCAGTTCAGAAGATGTTAAAATGAAAAACTCAAAGCGCAAAAGTTTTGATGGATTACTTTACAAGAAAGTTGGAACTGATTGGCTACCTTACTTGTGACCTTTGGAACAATTATCAGTTATAATTGAAGCCCACAATACCTTAGGACATTGAGGATCAAGAAAAACTTACAAATGGATCAAGGATTGCTACTATTGGGAATGAATACTGGACTCTGTAGTGGAAATCTTAGACGCTTGCATAACTTAGAAAAAAAGATGCCACATAAGGCCAAGTACAGTATCAGCGCATGACCCCTCAGCAGTCATTTCATACCATCATCTTAGACCTCATAGGTCCACTACCAGAATTTACAGGAGGAAATCAATACATCCATGTAGTGATTGACCATTTAATGAAGTGGGTAAAAGCAGTTACCATTCTGGCGAAGACTGCCAAGGCTACTACTAACTTTTTAAACCAAAATATGTTCACTATGCATGACTTCTCGCAGATACAGCTATGAAACAAAGGGAAAAGCTTTACTTCAAGAATTGTAAGGATCTTAGCTACCAGCATGAAAATTTAACAAGTATTTTCAGCACCCTAAAACCCATCAACTAATGGGAATATAGAGAGCGCTAATGAAACGTTAGTTTAAATATTGAGAAAGATGTTCAAAACTGATTCATTACACTGGGACCAATATTTCTCAAGTACATTAATGGATTATAGGATAAGTTTACATCAAATTAATAAAATTGTCTCTCTTCAAGGCCATATATAGAAAAAAACCTGGAATTCTGAATCTCTTTGCTCGTGAAGTTACCAGTGAAAATACTTAAGATCCTGAGAAATTGATAAGAGTATTAGCCCAGAAGATCATATAACTACAATCAGAGGTGATGATGAATCTAGCTAGGACGGTTACAAGATAAGGTCAGGCACCAAATTCAACTTGCCAATTTTTACCTGCCTTTGATATTTTAGACTTTGTCCTGTTTTATCACAACAGTATAGCACCCCAAAGAGAAAAATTAGATTACATATGTGTCTGAGACATATGCATTTACTCATAAATGTGAGTACAAATACTATACAAGTCTCTAGAAACTGGAGTAACTATCAACCGCGTACATAGCTTATCCTTGCGTTGGTACTCCCCTGCCAATATTTTTGAAGTGGGTAATGTCAGATATCAGGATATTGGGCATGATGGGAAGAATATTGACCGCTTAACTCCCACAACCAAATTGGCTCCTAGACCTGAGAAGGAGTTTAAAGAAGCTACTTCAATTAATTTTTTATTTTTATTTTTTTTGAGGCACGCCAAGCAGGGAACAGAGCACCAATACTCAAAGAGAAAACAACAAACTCAAAACAAAACGGAATAATCAGAACAAAATAAAACCTCCAACAATGAAGGGAGTGGAGGATAACTAACTCACCATGGCAGAGGGAGAAGAAGGGGTGGGTGGTGCATCCGTATGCGCATCAACCATATCAGGGGGAGCAGCATTGTAGAAGCAGATTGATGCTGAGAGCCAGGGTGTCAGGATGTCAGCATGGTGGGGGTTAAGGTGTATACAAAAGGATTTAGATCTGCAATATCAACATCAATGAGAGCTTTAATTAATTCTGCAAGATGATGTTCAGCCTGAAAGTGGGCATCAGGAAGTAGGGGAAAACAGACGATATTTTGCCTGGAGATAATGGTTTTGGGGTCAAAGGTCAATAGTGAAGTAACATGCATGACAAAATTGGCTGCAATGGCTTCCAATTGGGTAATTTCATTCCACGCGTTTTTGGGAAATCAGGGGAGAAGGCAACTACAGACAGGCTATTGTGGAATTCTTCAACAGACTTTGCAACTGTGATACAGAGTTGGTGACAATGGGAGGAGGCCACCGCCGCTAAGGCAAGATAATGGTCACTCTGGAAGAGGATGGTATTGGGTTTTAGAGCATAACGTCTGGGCGGGATAGGTTTGTCAAAATCCAAGGAAAAAATTCATCCCAGTCATAACCCTCTAGTGTTTCCTCACCTGATTTGTCAACTGTATTTTTGACTATTGCACATGATTCATCAACCTCATCCAATAGGGCCCAAGGATTTAGGTTCATTTGAATGGGGGAGGCAGAATCAGGGTGGGTGGAAGTAGGCAAATGGGGAGCTGCTTGGGAGCAAGCTACCACAATTAAACATATGAAAAAATTAGTTGTTAGTAAGGCTCAACATGGTACTAGGAAAAGTCTGTCAGACCAATTAAAGTCTAAGATGTTTCAAGACATATTCCTGTCTAATTAAAATGAAGGATCATCAGAAGGTCAGGCGACTAGTACTCAGGGTGGCACACAAGGGGGTAAATTAAAAAACCTGAAAAAGAGTAAATATAAAGAGTTTGCCCACCGATCTTTAAGTGATACCAAGTCTCATCTGACTTGGTACATTCAACAATTATTTTTACCCTGTAAAAATATACTGCAAAGGCATTATACCATCAAGAATGCTTTGCTTGACTAAGAGCCTCACAACGATATTTTCCCCTCTATTAATTTTATCAATCCTTTTCCTTTTTGGGATTATATTGTTAAATGGGACAAAGAAAAACCCCTATTCTATACTATAATAAAGCTACGTCCTTAACTCTATATCTTGTTTTGGTACTTGACTATAATAAGTCCATTTTTCCACGATTACCATAGGACAGATACACAGCTGATGGGACATAAATGGTGACTTGGCGCCCTTCAAAGTAAAAATTATATTTTTTAGCATCTTAGACTGCCCCAAGTATTGTCTGTTGGGCTTCTTGTGCATAGCACCATCAAGCTTAAAAATGGAAGCCTAACAATAAAGACAATAGAGCCTATTAGCAACGTTTTTACATCAATTCATGGATATAGGAGTAAAATATGTTATGAATAATTTTTAATATGCTGCAGGAAAAAGGTAAGTTAATATAAAATTAGTGATTTGAGATCAACGCAGGTGGGGTGGAAAGGGATTAATTGTACTTTTCATAATACCTTAAATTGGCAATGATGCTGCGGTGGCCTCTCCTCAGTGCCCAAAACTATGCACCGCGATGGCCCAGTCAGTGGCTCAGCTCCAGCATGGCCTGCCCACCCTCTTCTTTCCCCCCAACTTCCCTGAATCTGCCTGCAGTGACATCTTGAAACTATTCAATGATGCGAAGTTGCTGTTATTAATGTTGCAATGCTTGCTTCATTCAACCCCTCTGCCAAAATCACCCACCACAGTATCTCCCTTTTCACCCAACTTCCTGAAGCCCGCAAAGAAGCTGAAGTTCTCCTTGCAGCTATTGTTGAAACAATTTCCCATCATTATCTTGATGCGGAAGTGGAAAACTCCTACTACGCTGACCTCAACCCCCACTATGTGGATGCCCCAACGCCCTGGCTCTCTGCTCTGATCTGGTACTGTAACCAACATCCCTTGATTGAGGTGAGTCTTTCTGAAAACCAACCCCCTGACCCCTCCTCACCCTCTGCCATGGTGGGTTAGCGGTTTCTGCTTCCCACCTGGTTAGTAGTTTTGTTTTGTCATTTTGAGTGTTGTGTTTGGTACTGTCCGTCCCCTGGGCAGCGTACCTCAAATTAAATCTAAATTGGCAATGATTCTGACGCTTATTATTGTAATACTTTTTTCAGCGCTTCATCCCAACAATGGTTAATAAGTAGGTTAGGAATTCTAAGCTAACTTCAACATAGTAATCAATTGATCTAACCCTTCATCTAATTATTAGCTAATAAGGTATATACATCAAGTAAAAAGTAAATTTTATTAATATGGCTGGCCAGACCAGAGTGAAAAACCAGATATGCTTGGACATGAAGTAATGATAAAAGATATGTTCAAAATACTGTTTCTGTGTTTGTAGCTATAGGTTCGCCAGGATAGCAGCTATAAATAGGACATGGGGTAGGCTTACAGAAGGCTTTGTTTGGTCATATAACCTTGGTGCCTATATAGAAATATAGGACTAGTATATAAGATAGTATATTAATGAATTTGTATTTAATAAAAAATTTAAATTGATTTCAAAGCTTTAGCAATGATATGCCTTAGTTATATAATCCTCTCCACTCCCTGTGCTAACTCAAGATCAGCTAGTTTTGTAGGAGTGGTACTATTCCTTTTCAGAGTTTCTGGATTCACTGCTTGCGCATAAGTTTTATAATTGTTAGGAATTTCCTAATCTCTTTGCTCTAAAGTTTTAGTTCATTAGTAGCTAACTTAACTTCACCACATATTATAACTTAGCAGGTAATATCTGGAACCTTGGGAAGATTATTCATGCCAGGCTTTCCTCTGACAGAGACCTCTAGGGAACCTGTTAGTTTGATACAGGAACCCTGGATTTCCAGATAAAACTCTCAGGCTCAATTCCCACAAGGTCACCTATCAGAGAGATTTCTTGATTTGCAATTCCCCACCTTGCAACCCTGATCAGTACCTTGGGTTTCTAGTTTTTAAAAGGGATGTTTTGTGATTGAGTGATTGTATAAGAATTCTCCTAAGGTTACTACTTATAGATTTAATATGTTGACAGCTGCAATCCTATTGGTTCTGATGAGGTCCCATTGATTTTTAATTTATTTGAGGTGGGTTGACCTTGGGACAAATATACCACACTGAGAATTTTTTTCTAGCCAGTACAAGTTTCAAACTTAAAACTTGCACTTAGGGTGAGAGCAGTTTTAGCTGCTTGGCTAACCACCCTTGAGGTTTCATTGATGATTCAATACTATTGGAATAATTTTTGGCAAAGATGATAATTTCTGGAAAATTATATTTAGTGGAGTTTCCCAGTCTTCAGCAGCGGATTGCTGGGTGCCAGATTCATTAGTACATATGATTAAATTATAATCAGTTCATTTAGCTCCTTCTAGGCTGTTTTTAGTTTTAGGTCATTCCTATTCCTCCCCCACATCAGATTCTCAATACTTCAGCGTGAAATAAAGCCCATTTCATCTCCACCTTGTCCTCCCTCAGGGGAGTTGTTTTATTTAAATAAATTGTAGTTTTTGGCCTTGCATTCTATTTATGCGTGGAAATTAAGTCCTGGAATGCCCCAATGGCGTTAATTCATCACAATTATACCCAAGTCTCTCAGGCTTCAAGGAATTCCTGTAAACTTTATGACAAATGAACCTATTAGTTAGCATGAGTAGAATCCCAATGTTGCTACCACACAGGTGATCAGAGACTGGCTGCATATGATTTAATGCCCCCAGACATCAGCCCATATTTTTATTTAAGGTTAGTTTAGTGCCATTAAAGAACTTCATTGAAAAGCCTACCAGGCGAAAGAGTCTGGCATGGCATGATTGCATGCCACACTTTAACCTTTTGGGGAATTTTTGGTCTAAATATTTTGGGCACATTATTTTCTAGGTTTACTTAGATTAAGTGTAATTTAAACTTTAATAAGTTTAGGTACTGTTTGCACCACAGCTACTGAGCTTCCTAAAACCAACCATAGTTGCTATGGAATGGGATACCATTCCATTGGGCTGGCTAGTTTACTTTGGATGGTAGTGGGGGTTTGAGAGCCACATATATTACAGTGGCAATTATTGAGCTCTTTTGGGTCATGGATCCTGACTTAGTCTACTAAGTGGCAGCAAGTAATTTTTTTTATTGGCTCAAGGTATGGGGCAGTATTTCACTTCACCTTTATCTATTGGGAACCTACAAAAAGGTAAATACTCTAAAGTAATCCAGCTATAGCATTTATGAGCAGGGCGCAGAGTATAAATTTTGGATAATGGTATCTGTATATTACAATGGAGTTTTCTCTACCACCTTTGATCTCACCCCAGGTTTTATTAGTGGGGTATAGTTAAAGTTGCCAGAGCATTTGATGCAATCTTTTCCTATGGGCTGAATTGACCTATCAATAAATCTTTATAAGGGTACTTATAACAGATGCACGCTTAAGAGTTTTAAAGGGCCAATAAGGCATTAATTGAATTTAACAACCATGGACACAATCTAAATGTAAGTTGGTAGCTCAAGTAAGCTTACCTGCGCATTATTGACAAGTTAAGCAACTTGATGTGGTTTCTAAAAAGCAGATTTAAGTTTATAAACTTCTCTACCCAGTAAGGTTAAAGCTATCACTAGCCCATGAGTTGGGGCACCTGATTCTCCAATATAAATTTTTTGGTCAATTAAAAAGTATCAAGTGTAATTTATCTGAATTTATTAGATGCAGAACCTTTAACCTTTGTAACCAACCTTAAAAAGCTTTCTTTTGGTGAGAATTTTTAGGGCTCATACTATTTTTATATAATATGGAGAGTGGTTTTCTTAACTATAGATTTAAAGAAAAATAAAATCATGATAAAATATCTTGGGGTATTGATACCAATAAAATGTAATATGAGGCTTTTCATGTATTTTTTAATAAATGAGCCTATCACTGGGTATAAAAGGTAGTGAAAAACATATTCTATGACCATATACCATAATCAATATATGAATGCACTATGAGATCTGCCAGAAAAGCTCTAATAAAATTACCATATCATAGTTTAAAATATTTGGAAAAAGAAGCTTCTTTAAAAAAGGCACTTTAAAGTATAAAATAATTTTTAAATTATAAAACTCAATAAAGCCTTTTTGAAATTGGCGCCATCTTAAACCTGATTTATAAAATTTTTTCACAAAAACAAATTAAAAGCTTATTATGGTTTGGGCCCAAGTGTAAACTATAAGCAACTTATAATATGCAGTATTGAACTTTTCTTTCTCTTTGCAATTACTAATTGAAACCAAATTGATTCAAGACTAGGTAAGTTTGATAATCAACATGAGGAGATGTGTGCACCCAACTTCATGTAAAGGTTAGGCAAGCATAGTAAAGGGAACAGGGTTGGTATTTGCACCATTTAAAGTTTGAAAATGCACTGGCAACGCTGGTGGCCAAGATAAAACAAAGAAAACAGCAGTGAAAAAATTGCTGGAGATTTTAGCCTGGCAAGCAAATGCAACCAGTACATCAAAACTCCGCATTCTCAGCCCCTGTTGTCAGTGGATTATGAAGTTTGAGTTTTATGGATATTAATTTAATGGAATTCTGGACAAGTTCTGCAGTGATGTGCACAAACACTTCCCAGCTGCTGTATATGTTGCACTGCACTGCACTCTATGACTCATGGATGGTTGGATCTCAGGTTTGAATCTGCACAAGAAGCAGATGCTGCTGCACAAGTGTGCATGGTGGTTGAACTCCTGGATGGTCAATGGTTGGTTGAAATGAAGCGCAAGCGTTAGAATAAATCCAACTAAATATTTGTCACTTTTGACTTTTTCCCCACAAGAGTGAAATGTGAAGTGCTGGAGCACCACCTCTCAGTTGGGATTAGAAAATATGGGGAACTTTACACTTTCAAAATGCAGTGCTTTATGCTTATGCCAGAGCTGAGCATGGGCAAAGTAATTGCAGTGATTACCCCAACCATGGTCATCGTGGAAGACTTGACCCAAATTCCCCACACCACTCTTATCAATATTTATGGGTGGAAATCCTGCCCATTCCACATTATAGTGGATAGTGCATTCACTATCTGCACCTTTTGTCATACTTTTGGCCATAAGGCACACACCTTCCCTTCCAGAGAGGTCATCACTCAAAATGAAATCTCCCAATGCAATGGGAAGCGCTGACTCCCATTACAAACGTGCCATCGACACCAATGACGCCTTCCCATGGGGTGTGCAGGGGTATTACATTCAGGTAAAACCTGTGTTCCCACAAGTGCGCAAAAAGGCCAAACAGTCCCATAGAACAGTGGCCAAAGCACCGGCTTCAGCAGCATCCATGATCCCGCCCGCCCAGACCCAAGATAAAATTGAGTCATTTGCAGCTGAAGTGGCTTAAGAATCCACTAACCAATCAGATTGGGACCACCAACCTAAAGAAAAGGTGTTTGAGTCATATTTATCCATGAAAATTTACTATACACCAATCAAAACCAATTTTTTTCAACCCAATCCCCCCTGAGTTTTTGTTGACCTCCAATGGTGCACCACAGGAGCACACCAAATTGAAAGGTTGACCCAAAGCAAAAAACACCAAAACTAATACTAAATTCACAGTGAAGAATACCTCAAGGACTTGTACACACTGCCAAAAACATGTTTGATGTCCACTGCAACTACTGAAGTAGAGGCGCAGGAAGGGCAAGAGGGCCTTTTCCATTGCACCTAAGGTGAGATGGAGAGATCCTTCACAATAGGGATGTTGAACATCGCTGGACTCAAGGCCTTGCCATCCCAGGCTAGAAAACTGAGTTTTTTAAAAAATAACTTACCTGTGGACATCCTGGCCATTCTGAAAACCCACTGTCCTCACGGTGCCAAGGAAACATGGGCAACCATGATCATCCTCTCCCTTTCTTTTTGGTCGCCACACTGTGAGGTGCTTATATGTGCGCCCCACAGCTTTAAATTTATATCTTAACTTTCATATCTCAATGGTTGTATACTGGTTATGTTCTTTTTCATGGGATGATGAAGTGCATGCTATTGTTGGTATTTATACCCTGATCTGTGCGCAGGCTCACCAGGAATTCCTCTCAGCCATAACTTCCCTCCCACTTCCACCTAATCCCTTTGTGGTGGGCGACCTGAACTGCTGGATCAACCTGGCCACTGACTGCTGGCCTTCACCGCCTACCCCACCCCCTGCAGGGGAACATCAAACTCTGTGTTCTAAAAGCCACCTTGGGGCTTTTTGATACCCTCCCCAAGCATGCACCGCTGCTACCCAACATGTCCTGTCCCCATTTGCACAACGGTCTGCTGAGGTCTATGTCCCGCATTGACCTTATTCTCACCCATTGAACTTTCACCTCCAGATTGTGCACTTTACAATGTCAAAAATTGATTTCTCCAACCATGAGATGGAGTCAATTTTCTTTACTTTATCAAACCTGGCGGCACAGGTGCCAAAGTTGTGCAAACTTTGACCAGCCAAGATCACGGCGCTCATTTTTTCTGCATGGGTGGACACTAAAATTTTGGCACCAGAGTTCACCACACCGTTCTGTGCTGATCCACTTTATATCTGGTCAACCTTCAAAGTGAACACCATCCTTCAGGCATTCCACATCTCATCGCGTTGCTCTCAGGCCGCTTCAGCAGTCATTAAGAGCACACTAGCAGAAGTGGACCGCCTGGAGTCTAATGCCCCCTCTGCAGGGTACAGCCCAGCTTGGGGTCAAAAGTGGGCAGGAGTGTCTTCTTGTCTCAACGCACTGGTAAGACAGCACAAGCATCGCATTTGTGCTCAGTTCAAGGCAAAAAAACATAACAGCAGGGGACACGTGCTCCGCCTACTTTTTCTGCAAATTCTTTGCACTGTGACAGAGCTTGGCCTGCACACAGGTGAGGCGGCTGGACAACTCCATCACATACACTCTAGTCAAAGTGGCAGTCAAAGTTTAATTCTTTAACTCTGAGTTGTATAAGTCCAAACCTGTCAACCCAGCCAAAATTGATGAGTTTCTTGTGGTGCACATATCTGCACCGTGTTCCAATACCTGAATTAATGAAAATTAATTACTTGTGATAAACGCTGGTATGACATTTGCGGTGCACCGCACAGGAAGTTCCCAGGTCCAGATGGGATTCTGTATTAGTTCTACAAAAAATAATTTAACTATTTCTCCTCACTAATGCTTACCTCAATGAACAAATGTCTCTTAGAAACGCGCCTCCTTCCTGGGGTCCAGGAGGCATATGTGATAACGCTGTACAAGAAAGGGGATAAGCTGGACTTGGCGAATTGGCGCCCCATATCACTTAGTAATACAGATACTAAGTTATTTACCAAGATCATGGCCAACCTCCTAGGTGAAGTTGCTTCTGAAGTAATCTCCTCTGAGCAATTTGATTTCATCCCCAAGCAGTCAATATAGGACAACATTCAAACCATAGCTAATGTCTGCCAATCCAAGGCTACTGGGGCGCTTGTTTTCTCAAACCAACAAAAGGCTTATAATAGGGTCAACTGGAATTACCTCAAAGCCTGCCTCCAAAAAATCCACCTCCTCCGCCAGTTCATAAATTGGGTGATGCTGCTCACAGAGTCTGCCACAATGGCTGTGTGTGGCCCTGGTTTACTCACTGAAGCGGTTCACCCTCAAAGGGGTCTCCGCCAAGGGGACCCTTTAAAGCCCACTCTTATACAACTTCAGCCTCAACCACCATGTTACGCAATGTGAATGCCCACATTGCTGATGTCCATGTGCAAGGCCAAGCACCGGTTAGGATGCTGGCATTTTCTGATGACTGTGTGGTTGAGGTGTCAGACAACCATGATGAATGAGCGCTGGAGGCAACTATCCAGGATTACTACAGGGTCAGTAACGCCGCCCTAAATGCCTCAAAACTGAAATCATTCTCCTCAACTGGTACCAAGCCCTCTGATCAACAGCACCCTGTAGTCAGCCCGCTCCAGCAGCTAGCTATCTAGTTCACTTGCCCTGGCCATCCCATAATGCACCACTTGTGCTCCCTTTTGTGCCAAGATCAACTGCTGGTCCAGTGCGCTATTTGATAGTGTGGCTGGAGGTGGGTGGGTTTACCTCATTAGTAATGGAGCACCACATCCTAGACAATGTCACAAAGCGCATCGCCTCCCTCAGAGCCCACCAGACTACCCTCTCAGGCTGGGTTGCACTTGCCAACTCTATGCTTCTGTCAAAAAGTCTGGTTTGTGGCCCATGCCATCGCATTTCCCCCTCTTTCTTCACCTCGTTATACGCCCTTCTACAATGGTAGCTTTGGTTAGGCCACCCTCCCCCAGTGCACCTGGATGTCATGTTTGGCCCTAACCATAGTGGTGGTATGGGTCTGCTTAACTTTGAGGCCCACGCCACCAAAATACTTGGCACTTGGATTGCTAAAGTCACCAACCTCACACTACCAGCCCAACACTTGTCATGCACGGCCTGCTCCAATTTTTTCTGAGCCCTTGGCCTCTACAAACCTACACACACCCAGTTTTTTTTAAATATCTAGCCTCTCACCCCTCTGCTGCAGGCCCACATGGGACGCCGCCCCACTTCAAATGTACTCTCCTCTCCATGTGGAGCACTGAGTGGAGAATCAGTATCAGTGGACACACCACCCAGTATGGTCGCCCTACTCCCATTTCAAACAAGAAGTCTGTGGAAAAGCCTTTTTGAACAACCTGGCACCCTAAATCCCCCATTTCCCGTGTGGACTACCTTGACAAGCTAGACATCCCATACTCTCTGTATATAAGGACATTTGGCGGTACACACATTATCCTATGTTACAGCCCCAGATTTGCGCCCATGTGTGGAGATGCATGAAAAAGGTGTACCGCACTTCTGAGCGGTCCAATGCTTCTCAATCTTCATGCATTGTGTGCAGTCAATATGGGTCCTTAGTCCATTGCTTGGAAGATTGCCCACCATTACAGGCGATCTGGAAGGATTTTATGCGCCTCTTTTGCTAGGAGCGTGAGCAGGATTTAAGCCTGTCTAAAAACATCTTCACCTTTTCCATGACCTCCCCTATCCACCCATTGCTCTGTGCCTTAATTGTTGCAATAGCGCTATGGATGATCCATACTATAGTACTTGACGCACTATCTGTCACTACCCCAACCCTTTGTGAAGCTGTGCGTTGTTTCCACTTCCACCTCATGGATCACTTATAAGCTTGGTTGTTTGGCCACCTGCTATCCCACCAATTCCAGTTGGTGTAATCCTGGTTCTCCATCTGATTCCTCTTGTCAGACCCTTTCCTTCATTTGTGTTCAGTTTTGGCTAGGCCTCCCCTGTCACTCCCCCTTTTCCTTCCACTGGCATTCCTGCTGGCAACAGGAGGTAGCTTCAGCTCCTCTGGGGTACCTCTAGTATTCTTGGTGTTTTGTATTTTGTGTTTATTGAAAGTGTCCATACCATGGTCATCCTTCTTCAAATAGAATTGAAATTTATAATATACAGTGTTGAATATATATTGTGATTAGCTATTATAATTCAGTTTAAATATAGCACCAATTGTAAATATGGTTGTATTAAGTATTTATAATTTTTTCATAATTATTTCATACCTTTTGGTGCCTTATTTAAAGGAGGTTCTTTTTTCCCAATTTTTAAGGCAGTTACTTTTTTGCCAAAAAAATTGAGTCCAGTTCTTTTTTCCCAAACAAAATTTTAGTGCATTTTAGAAAGTTGCTTCTTTTTCCTACTCTTTTTTTGTAAACTCACTATCTATATTTTTTTAAAACTTACAATTTCTGTATAATAAAAAACTAATGTTAATTTGAGGCTATCAATTTACAAATTCTAGAATTAAGTTTTGCTGTTAATATACTAGGCTCACAATTGACTACCATCAATACCAAAACCTTTAATATAGAAAAGGTGTCATATAAAAAATGATATCAGAACTAAAGCTATCAAATTAGTTGAATACTTTTAATTGCTCTGCCAAAACAATAACCCAATTCATTGTAATATATAAAGATTTTCACTTCTTATATATAAAAACTTTTTCTTTTATTATATTAATACTCACAAAATTGGTATTATACCTAAGTTGAAACTTCCTCTTTAATTTAAGAAAAGTTCATCTAGATTGGTCCTGTAGTTTTGAAGTTGTATGAGAACCAACAAATATATATATAGGTCAAATTAAGAACCTTCTCCTTTTCCAAAGTTGGTTAAAAAAACCTTTGTCATTTACTTAATAAATTACATTCATTGACTGACTGTGTCAGGGAACTAGGGGATTCTGCAGTAATTCTCTGATGGGTGGCGGTGGCATAGCATAACTCTTAGGGTTTTCAGGGTCATCAATTTGGTGGTTGTCACCAGTCATCCTGGGTTTTTATGACTAAAAACGCTCAGAGAAGGATATATCTTAAAACTTAAATATAGAAAACACAACAGAAAGTTAAACTCTATAATCTGATACTTTAATTATGATAAAAACCAAAGCTATTCATACCTTGTTCTAAGGATACTATAATGCCTAAAATGTTCTAGATAAATCAACTAAAAAATTATTTGAGGTGGGTCAACCTTGGGACAAATATACCACACTGAGAATATTTTCTAGCCAGTACAGGTTTTGAACTAAAAACCTGCACTAGGGGTGGAAGCAGTTTTACCCGCTCAGCTAACCACCCTTTAGGTAAATCAACTAAAATCAAGATAAAAAGGAATATTCATCAAATGGGTTTTTTATTCAAATGAATTATTATGGAATTATTAACCCATTAGACACTCCCCCTATTCATTTAAATGATGGTAAATTTTGAGGCGGTTGCCATTGATGGTTGACTGGTATGGAACTCTGTTAAGTGTCTTTAGGTTGTAGTTTCCATATGGAAGTATTTTTGGTAACTCTAAACGGCCCTTTAAAATGTGGGCAAGTTTTCTTGGAGCGGGAGTTCATAAGTTCATTTTGATACAAGAGGACTAGGTCTACTACTTTAAAAACCTGGAGGGTTTGAGGTGGTTGTCATAGTTGGTCTTCATTTGATGGGCATAATCTTGTACCAGTTTCTTCATTTCAGACCGTTTTAAGTGGCAAGTTGATGGGAAATGGTTGCTGAGTTTCTTGGACAATGGGTTAAGCTGGAACTTTATTCTAAACAGTAGTTCATATGGCATACGCTTGGTAGGACTATAGGATTTTGGTATGGTATGCCTAAAGGACTGCGGGTAAGTGTTCAGGCCATTTATCAGGGTTGTCTGTGATGCTCCATTCCAGGGCATGCATCAGTGTTTGATTCATCTGTTCAGTTAGGCCATTACACTGAGGGTTGTATGCTGTTGTCATGGAGTGATGAGTGCATACCTGGGCCAACATTTCCTCAATTAATTTATTGTTAAAATGAGATCCATGGTCAGTCAGGATAAGGCAAGGTGGTCCATAAGTAGTAAATATCCCTTCATATAGAAACTGGGCTATGGTGGCTGCGTCAGCTCAGAAAACTGCTTTGGCAACAGGCCAACGGATGAAGTATTCAGTGGCTACTAGAATATAATTTGAACTATTAGTGGCAACTCTTAAAGGTTCCATAGAGTTGAGGCCCCACACCTCACATAGTCTAGGTATTGCTATAGGGTTCAGGGGTCTCCAAAAACCTGGCAACTTAGCAAAGGCTTGGCAGGCATGACATGTAAATATATAGTTACTGACTTCAGTGTAGGCATTTAGCCACCAGTATACAGTGAAGAGTCTCAACCAGGTGGCTTATACTCCAAAATGTCCAGCGTCATCATGAGCCCTCTTCATCCACTGCATGCGTTGATTTCTTGCAACCACCTGGGCCACTGATCCTTTGGTGCATACATATAGGTGCCCTTCAAATGTTGGAAATTTTAAACAATGTTTCTTGAATGATGGTATATCCTGAATATCACTTGGTACTTCAAAAATCTTCTAAAACTTCCACATATGTAGGAGCTCTTTCTCAAAATTTATCTCCCCCATATGAAAGATTTCTGGTCTCGCTGGGTTATTGTGAATTCGTGATAACCCATCTGCTACTGCGTTGAGCCATCCAGAGAGGTGCAAAAAGTTTTAAATCAAACTCCATTAGCTCATATCTCCAGCAAACTCAGCGTCCATTTTTGATGAAATTGTTTAGCAGAAAACTTACTTCTGAGTTGTCAGTGAATACGGTGCCCTGCTAATTTAACAGATAATACTGAAATTTATGAAGAGCAAACACCACAACCAGAACCTCTTTTCTTATATGTTGAATTGTTGTATTCTGCTGGGCAAATTTCTTGGAGATGAATTTAACAGATAGGTACTTATTTCCTTATAGCTGTATAATACAGCCCCAATAGCTGAATCACTGGCATCTTTGAACATCTGAATTTCTTCATCAAAGTTGGGGAAGTTTAGGATGGGAGTTTAAACTAATGCATTTCTCAGGCTGACAAAACTCTGGTGGGCAGCATCACTGAAGTCCCAAGGGGTTCCCTGCTTCTTAAGTCAGTACAATGGAGCAGCTATCTTGCTGTAGTTTGTAATAAAAGCCCAATTGTAGTTAACAGTTCCCAAAAAGCTCAGAAGTTCAGTTGAATTATTTAGGATTGGCTATGTAGAAATGACTTTCACCTTAGAGGGGTCAGTGCGTTTTCTTTCTGTTTATATAATGTGTCCTAGCAACTTCAGCTTTATAATGCAGAGTATCAGCCTTGACTCATTAATGACAAGATTTGCTTCTTTAATCTAATAAAGTATTGCTCCTAGGTCCTGCAGGTGTTGATTGAAATCAGTGAAATAGACAGTGATATCATCAAGATAGACAGTGACACTCTGACTTTTCAATCCATAGAATAACTCATCCTAAACCTTTCAAAAGTTCCCATGAGATCCAGTAAGACCAAAGGGAATTTTTGTGCATTCAAATTTTCCAAATTTGGTGACAAACGCCGTTTTTGGAATAAACTCTTCCTACATTGCCAGTTGATAGTATCCAGAGAACAAATCAATTTTGGTGAAGTACTGTGCGCCTCCCATGGTATTAGAAATTTCTTTGATCAGTGGCATTAGGCATGCATTTTTCTTTGTTACTCAGTTTAGAGAGATGTAGTCAACGCACAAGCGGAGTTTTCATCCTTTTTGGGAAAAATTATGACAGGGAATGCCCATGGTGATTGAGAGGGGCAAATGAGGCCATTGGCTAGCTCTTTCTTGATCTCTTCTTCAACAAATTTTTCTCATGCTTGTGGCAGGCGGTAGGGTCGTCTGGCAATGGGTTTAGCATCACCAATATCAATCTGATGTGAACCTATGGTTGAGAGTAGAACATCATCACTATCATAGCAGAAAAGCATTTAAAATTGTCTAAGTAGTTTTGTTAATTCTCCTTTTGCCGATCCACCAAGTGGGTTAGGTCATTAATTTTTCTGCAAACTCATCACACCATTAGGTAGACAGTTGCGCAAGGGTATCAGATGGCCTCTATGGGTTAGAATATATAACATTCAGGGTCTTCATTCCTTTTTCTGTCAGAATAAACCATTGGTCAGATTCAAAGTTGGCATGTATTCCAAACTCCTTTAGGGCCTGTCAGAAAAGCAACAACTGGAATTGGTTGTGATCAAAAGCTACTACATCAATATAGCAGATTTTGTCTGCTATTTCCACAGGGAGGTCAAATACTTGACTACAACAAGATTGCTGAGCTCCCCCAGCCATCAGGAAAACTATGTTACTATGAAGGATGTCCTCATATTTGATGTCCAGAAGAAGTTTCTTTGTCACAATATTTGATGAAGAGCCTATATTGAGGAGGATGGGCACCAGATATCCAAAGAGGGATCCCATGGTGCGGGGTGCTCCTGTATTGGTGAGTAGAGATTCCTGTTTTGGGACTCCATTTCAAAACTGGGTTAGACCAATGGCTTGATGAAGGTCTTTTAGTGCCAGAATGGACTTGCACAAGTCCCCAAGGGGTACTGGGATAATTGTTTCTTCTAAAATCTTGTAGCTGAGACCCCTTTGGGTTGGCATAACACTGTGTTAGAAACTGGCACCATAAGCTGTTGTGGTACTCAAAATTTTGTGGCAGTTTTCTTCTTCACTACTGGAAGGGTTTCTGTAAGAACAACTGCTGTATTACTTGAGTAGTGTTGGGGTTGCAGGTTTTCCACAGCCTGCTTGGCAAATAAAGGTAATTGGAAAGAGATATCATCTTGTTTTCTTCTGGGTTCATCATATCCTTCCATAGATATTCCATGTGGTTTATTGGGTTCTTTCTGCTCTGGGTTTAAAATGTCATCAATTCTCATTCTTTTAGTTGGGTCATATTTAAAGTGGCTGGCTAATTTTTCTTGTTTCTATTTTTTGGCAGCATATATTTCTGCTAGAAGGATTTTTCAGGCTTGTTATGTTTCAGGCTTTGATGATGAGTACTCAATCTGTCAGAGGGGGCTGAGACTGTCCTGGTGGTATCCCAACGTAGAGTTTCTGGTAAAGGCATTATTCCATCTCATAGTAGTCATTTGGTGGTGGAGCTGTATAGGGATAGGGATACGGCAGATAGGGTTTTACTGATGCTCCCCTCATAAGGAATTGGTGGCAGATTAGGGTATTGATAGGGTACAGACTGGGCATAAGTTGCCTGCCCAGGAGCTGGAGGTGCATCATAATTTCTTTGACTAACCCTGGAAGGACATCTTTCATATAGATAAATCACTTTACACTGCCAGCAGCGGTTTCAGCACTGTCTGAAATGATTCCCAGGCTCATTAAAATTGTGGAAGAAAAGGTGATTTCATGGGGGCCATCCTTGTACTGGCATAGTGAGCTGTTGTACTTGCTCTGAGAGGGCATTCATCTGTGTGGTAAACTCAGAGGGAGGGCTGATATACTGAAACTTTGTTGTAGCTTCACCTTCAGGTTCTTCCACCTCTAACTCCAGTCATCTGGTGGTTGGTTTTGTAGGCTGACGGCTAGCTAAGTGAGTATAAAAGTGTCAGACTTTAATGGCATAGTCTGCCTATAAAAATGAGGCAATAAGGACAGCATTTAGGTATGATTTTTCTAAGGCATCAATAAACTATTTCAATAATCTTTGGTCCATATCCTCACAGCGTCAGGTGCCAGACTGGTGCCATTGTCCAAGTAGATTTTCAAATTTATCCAGAAAATGGTTGACTTTATCATAATCATTTAGGCACATGCGCCAGAACTTCTCTCATAGTTGTGTGATGGATACCCAAAACCTGGCTTGGGAACACTCCTGCCATTCACCCCAGGTGTCAAATGGGAGGTTGACACAATGCCACCTCCTTGCCACACCTGTTAGGAGGCTGGGCACCTTACAGAGTCATTGATGGTCACTCACACTATAGTCATCACCCAGGAGTTATAGGCTTCTAAACATTCAACTATTAAACTATTATCAAATCTCTCTAGGGTTTGCCTTAGGTAGAGTCTCATTAATGTCAGGGTCGCAACCTGGCTCTGGAAGACACTTTCAGGTTCCCTGAAAAGATCATCAATTTGTCAGGGAACTAGGGATTAATCTGTATTCCCTGATGGGTGGCTGGTGGCATAGCTTAACTCTCAGAATTTTCAGGGTCATTGATTTGGCAGTTGTTGTCAGTCATCCTGGGTGTTTATGACTAAAAATGCCCAAAGATATTTCTTAAAACTTGAAGATAAGAAACACAACAGGAAGTTAAACTCTATAATTTTATACTTTATTGAGATAAGAACCAAAGGTATTTATATCTGTTTCTAGGGATATTTCAGTGCCTAGACTGTTGTAGGAGAATCAACTGAAATCAAAATAAAAAATTAATATTCATCCAATGGAAAATTACTATTTAAATAATTATTATGAAATTATTAACCTTTTTAACAACTGATATACTGACTGACATCTGAGCTTATTGGGTCTGATAGGTTCAATTTATCCAGGTGAGTGGGTGAGATTTGGCAAGTATTATTAACCCTGAAATTAATTGAGTCTGATAGGTTAAATCTATTTGGGCAAGCGGGTTAAAATTGGTGAATAATATCAAATAATTTACCAAAGTGCTCACTCAAAACTAAACAAAATCAGTATTAGAGTTTTAAGTAGATTATTATAAGTTATTAAGTAGATTTAGGATAATCAGCTCACCAGCCATGAGAGCAACAGCAAAGCTGTTAGTCCAAGTGGCTCAAGCATAGTGCTGGCACAGCCTTTAGGCTCAGCACAAGCTCATAATCCTGAGCAGTGCTAGGTAACTCGCTAGTCTGTATATATTAATGCTATAGTTAATATATATATATATATTTATATTTAATAGTGTTTTTATTATATTTATATTCTAAATAAGTGATTTTATTCCTTTGCATTTCAAAACTGTAGATATAATTATAGGCCATTATATATTTTTATACTTAAATGACTTATATTATCACTATAAAGTTAATTAATATAATATTCTACATTTGTAAGTTGAATAAATACTGGAAAATTTGAAAATTTTATATTAATGTGAAAATTATTAAAAATGAATTACAAAAAACTATAGCTTGCAAGGAAAAACTAACTTCAGATATGAAATTAGTGCAGCCAAATTAGTTAAGAATAAGTGTTTTTATCAATACAACAAAATACTTGTTCCCCTATATAATCATAGTTAAATAAACTAAATTTATAACTGATATATATATAGTTAGTACTATCATAATTAAACTTGCCTTTACTTTTTACCTCAGTATCCACTAACTTTTATCTAAAAATTTTATAAAAATCTTTATAACTATAAATATAAAGATCTATATAGATGTTAATATATTTCTATATGTATATGGAGCTACAGGTAAAATCAAGTACCATTTAAATTCAAGTATAATATGTTGCTCACTTAAAAATAATATATCATACTGTATTTTCTATATAAAAAGACTTTATATTTATAGAGTTGGATTTAAGCTATCCTTAATTGTAAGCAAAGCTGAAGGTTACAGCTAACCAGTTAATAAAACTGATATGATTTATAGGCTGATAAGTTTAACTTATAATATAAAATGATATACTTGCAATATTAAAAATCCTTCAAAGGTATAAACTTAAGGGCTATAAAATAAATTGGGATAAAGCTTAACTGGCTAGCTAAGCATCTTATCAGCACCAACCCTTGGATTTGGTACTGTTAACCCTTTGATACCATCTGAAAATAGGTTTGGCTAGTATTGATCAAAGATTTGATGACATAGCTTAATGGATTATCTCAATAGATAGGAGAGGTCCAACATCTATGAGGGGTTATCTATAATTAGCTTCCTCAGATAAATAGTGTGATTCAATTCTGATCTGAGTCTGAGGGTTTATTAACTTATTATAAATTTTAATTTAAAGGTTCAGTAGTAGCAGGAACAATCCCACTTAACTACCCAAATCTTCCTTATTAACTCCATACCATTAATTAAATAATGATAAGAGGGATGGAGGAACTTATATTTATCCTAGCCAGAACAGGTTTTGAACTGGTTATAGTATTTTTTACCCTACCTTAGCTTGTGATTATAGGTGTATGCAACTATACCCAGTACTGAGTCTGAGGGTTTAAGAGGTTTCATAGGGTAGATAAATATGATATCATCTAAGTTTAAAGTATGACTGGTGGTTGGGTATCTCATCCATCATTAGATGAAAGGGGTGAAGTGAGGTAAGATATGATGGATATAATTGGATGGTAGAAATAGATTTAACCTATCATGAATGGATCCATATTGGAAGTTAGAATATGCTTAGTTGATAACAAATCAACCACCCAACTTTCTCTCCACCACCCGATGGTGCATATGGAAACCTTGGATTTCTAAATAGAAAGGAGTATCTGAGGGGTGTTGAAGGGCCGAGGATGGGAGTTTTAAGTTTGGTTTGATAGCGGGTGCCACCGGTTCAATCAAGAATCGGGTTTTTTTGATTAGAACTTTCCATAAACCAACCTTCACAGCGGGTGTAAATTTAATATCAGCGGCCATCTAGTAAACTCGGTGGCGGATCGATGGATCCAACCCTACCAGCCCCGAAGTGTGACAAGCTATGCCAATTGAGTCAAAGTATAAAGCCTTAAATGGGTCTGTACTTTGGAAGGTTCGCTAGTTAAAACTTAGTTCTTTGTTAACTTCAAAGGTGCTACATTATAGGTGATTTACCATTCCCTTTACCCTTCTTTGTTCAAAGGTGTTAAAGATTACAGGTGATTTACCTTTCCCTTTTTGCTTTCTTCGTTCAAAGGTGCAGAGCTTGGGCTTGGCGCCAGCCGGTTCTTCTTTTACCCCCACCCCTTTAAGTGAGCCAAACCCATTTACTATCTCTGCAACCAGCTTTTTTCTTTGAAATGACAAGTGATGATTGGTGGGGTTGCATCCCCTATTTTTTCATTCTGGCGAGGGGAGGCTAGGGTTACTATTTATGCTCGATTCGGTCACCCGATCGGAAAAATTCTTTATTAACGCAAAATTGACCTCTAGTCGGAACCCCACTTTAAAGCCGCCATCTTGATACGGGTAGGAAGCTTAAGCCATGGCCAGCATTGAAAAGCATGAACTAGTGGAGAAGGGGGCGGCCGGTACGGCTGGGTTCTCCTTTACGGCCGCCCAGCTCCAGACCCTTGTCGACCCCAAAAATTTGCCGCTGCTCGATAAGTTCGGGGGCAGCCACGGGATCTTGGCTGGGCTTCGCACCGATCCCGACCTCGGCCTCAGCAACGACGAAACGGCTAGCTCCGGGACCTGGGCTATCCCCCACCGGCGCGAGGTGTTTGGGGAAAATCGGCTTCCGGCCGTCAAGTCCAAGAGCTTCCTTCGTTTGGTCTGGCTGGCCCTTCAGGATAAGGTGATGGTGATGCTCTCGGTAGCCGCTCTGGTTTCCCTTGCGATCGGAATCTATCAGGATGTCATGAACAAGACTGACGACCCCAACCGCGAAACTGGCAAGGGCGACGCGGAAAAGCCTCATTGGCTCGAAGGCGTGGCCATTTTAATCGCGGTGGCGATCGTGGTATTGGCGGGCAGTGTGAATGATTACCGCAAGGAGAAGCAGTTCCAGCGGCTTAACGCCGAGAAGGAGGATCGCTCGGTTAAGGTGGTCCGCGACGGCAAGGTTGGGCTCCTTTCGGTTTACGATCTGGTGGTGGGCGACATTATGCACTTGGAACCCGGCGACATTATTCCCGCCGATGGCGTACTGGTGTGGGGTCACAACCTTACCTGCGACGAGAGTAGCGCCACCGGGGAGTCCGACGCCATCAAGAAGCGCCCGATCGAGGATCTCTTTATCGGGATCGCCGCCAGTCACCGGAGGGCGCCCACGCATGCCGGCTCCCACGGCAGCGTATTGGCCCTGCCAACCGGCCCACACCCCGCGAAACCGCCCAAGGCAGACCCCTTCCTACTGAGCGGGGCCAAGGTGCTCGAAGGCGTGGGGAAGGGCGTAGTCATCAACGTGGGGGCCAACAGTTTTAGCGGGAAGATCATGATGAGCCTGCGGTCCGAGAACGGCGAAACCCCGCTACAGGAGAAGCTGGGTGACTTGGCGACCCGCATCTCCAAGCTCGGGGGTGCGGCGGCTCTACTGATGTTTGTGGTGTTGCTTATCCGCTACTTTGTGCAGTGGAGTCTATTGCCCGAGGCGAGGCCGGCCGTCGTGCTGGGCCGGGTGGTCAACATCATCATCACCACCATTACGGTGGTGGTGGTCGCGGTACCCGAAGGTTTACCGCTGGCGGTGACGCTGGCTTTGGCGTTCGCTACGGTGCGCATGCTCAAGGACAAGAATTTGGTGCGTGTCCTCTCGGCGTGCGAGACGATGGGCAGCGCCAGCACCGTCTGCTCGGATAAGACCGGCACCCTCACGCAGAACCGCATGACGGTGGTGGCTGGAACTATTGGCACCACGTGCCAGTTCCTTACCGACCTTCACTCCGCCCGCGAATCCGATGCCCCCATCCCGCCCATCCGGCACGATCTGGTTAAGGATACCGTCCCGGCCTCCCTCCTCCAGCTTCTAGCCGAGGGTATCGCCATCAACTCCTCAGCCTTCGAATCGGCTGGCGACAAAGGTGGCAGCCAGCTGGTGGGTTCCAAGACGGAGGTGGCGCTCCTAGAGTGGATACAGCTGCTTGGCCACGCCAACCTCCGTGAGCTCCGCCACCGGTATCCTACGGTGGCGCTGTGGCCGTTCAGCAGCGAACGCAAGAGCATGTCGACCCTGGTTAAGCTGGGCGACCTTACATTCCGCCTGTTTGTCAAGGGCGCCTCCGAGCTCGTTTTGGACCGCTGCAAGTGGGTGGTGCCGGCCGACGGCTGCTCCCAGCTGCCACTCGCGGAATTCAATCTGGGCTTCCAGCAGCGCATCTCCGAATATGCCGAGCAGTCGCTGCGCACCATCGGCCTTGCCTACGCCGACATCAAAATCTCTCCAGAGGAGCAAAAGATGCTGCAGGGCGCCGACAGCGAAGCTAGCCAGAGGTTTTGGGACGACGTGGTGGATCGGTCCGCCGAGCTCGTCTTCCTCGGCGTGGTGGGGATTGAGGACCCGTTGCGGGAGGGGGTTCCCGAGGCGGTGGCGGCGTGCTACCGTGCCGGGGTTGCCGTCCGCATGGTCACCGGCGACAATGTCCTCACCGCCAAGTCCATCGCCACCAAGTGCGGCATTTACTCCGGGGACGCGATCATCATGGAGGGCCCCGAGTTCCGCAAGCTCCGGCCCGAGCAGATCGACGCCATCCTCCCCCGGCTCCGGGTGCTGGCCCGCTCCTCCCCCGAGGACAAGATGAACCTCGTGTTGCGCCTCAAGGCTTTGGGGGAGGTGGTGGCGGTGACGGGCGACGGCACCAACGATGCGCCCGCCCTCAAGTCGGCCGACATCGGCTTCAGCATGGGGATCGCCGGGACCGAGGTGGCCAAGGAGGCCTCATCCATCATCCTCATGGACGACAACTTCTCGTCCATCGTCAAGGCCATCATGTGGGGGCGCACGGTCAACGATGCGGTTAAAAAATTTCTCCAGTTCCAACTGACCGTCAACATCACGGCGGTCCTCCTGACGTTCGTGAGCGCCATCGTCAGCGCCGAGGAGGCCTCCGTCCTCAAGGCGGTCCAGCTTCTCTGGGTCAACCTCATCATGGACACGCTTGCCGCCCTCGCTCTCGCCACCGACCCGCCCGCGGAGGATGTGCTCCACCGCCCGCCCACCCCCCGCAGCTCCGCCCTCATCACGCTGGAGATGTGGAAGATGATTATCGGGCAGGCCATCTTCCAGGCGGCGATGTGCTTCGCCCTACTCTATATCGACCCCAGCTTGTTTAGCGACGCGGCGTCCATCCCGAAACCCACGCGCGACACCGTCGTTTTCAACACGTTTGTATTTCTCCAGGTCTTCAACCAGCTCAACTGCCGCCGGGTCGACTCGAAGTTGAACGTGTTTCACGGGATCACGCGCAACTACTACTTTATGGCGATCTTCGTTTTGGTGGTCGCCCTCCAGGTCGTTATCGTCTTTTACGGGAGCTACGCCTTCGAGACCACCCCTCTCGAACCCAAGTTTTGGGGCGTCTGCCTCCTGGTGGGCTTCCTGTCCCTTCCCGTCGGCGTCATCCTCCGCCTGGTCCCCACCGACCTGTTCAGCGCGCTTGGGCCTCACCGCCCCACCCCCCGGTCGCCGACGGGCCTCACCTTCTCCCCGCAGGATTCCATCTTCAGCGCGGCTCTGGTCCCCTCGATGGTGGCCACTTCGGTGGGGGTGGGGCTGATCCCGCACAACGCGGCTCCCGCCCAGGCCTGGCTCGACGCCGGCAGCCGCTTCATCGCTTAACCCCCACCCTTGGCTTGACCGTTTTGGTTAGCATATTTAATCTTTGGAAATAAAGCGGGTGGGGTACGGCTTAACGTCCGCTTCTCCGCCGGTTCCGTCAAGCTTGTTGCGTGCGGCCGTTGGGCTCCGTTGCGTGCGGCCGTTGGGCTCCGTATTCCACGTTATAGGGGTTTGGGGTCCAACATTACGTAACTAAACGTGCTCTAAAATTAAAGGGCGGGTTGGAATTTTCTTTTTCGAACTTGCGGCGGCCGATACCGAGCTTAAATTGCCGCCATTGGGTCCGGTTAGGCGCATCGTGGGGTCGGGTGGCGTTTCTTATCCACTTACCCTCAGCGTAAGGCGGGCTAACCACCAGGTTGGATTGTAGTTGGTGGATTGGCCCTCATTGGGTGGCGCTCGGTTGGTAAACCTCGTGGTAAGATGTAACAGTTGATTGGATACAGCCGTAGCGTGGTGAACTCCGGATTATGTTTAGTTCCAACCTCAACGTTGGGTTACCTCTGGATGGCGTCGTTTCTCTACCTGATAAACTATAGTAGGCCCCAATCTTCATACCTGGGGGCCTTTGACTGGTCTCGACTTTATCGTGTAAACTAGCCCCACCACCCTGGCTCTTTACAACCCTCATCCCTAGAGGTGAAGTCGATATCATCGGGGTTCATAATAGTCTGAAAGGTACTGGTTAGTTAGAACTAAGCGGTCATCTAAACCGGCGAATCCCAAACTCGGTCTGCGATGGGTCCCTTACGATGCATGCCGGTTTACCCCATCCCGTACAAAACCCCCGGTTCAGATCAATTGAGATCCTATAAGTTGACCAAGGGGCGAAAATTTTATAGCGGTGGTAGCTTAACGATAAAATTGAAGGCCGGGGGTTTTGTTCGAACCTGGGATCAGTCACATGTGGTTTATATCGAGAAAACAGGTGAAAGGTTGGCTTGGTTTCCAAAGTGGGGTTGTACAGTTTCAAACTTCAATCTGGGGTGGACCGTATACTATTCACCCGTTCCGTAAACCGGATGGAAGGCCGTATAAATCAATTTAGGGTCCCCCCGATTTAAAAACTTACCCTGCTAGATAACCTTCGCTACCCGAGATCCCTAAGGTGGGTAGGGTAAAGCCACTCCAGGATATCCGAATCGGGGGTTCTTTTAGGGTTGGCGTTCACGTTAGCTGCGCACCTCAAACCTTAGGGTTAATGGTTGGTACCTACAGCCCATAAAATCCCCACCTCAAACCTTAGGGTTAATGGTTGGTACCTGCAGCCCATAAAATCCCCACCTCAAACCTTAGGGTTAATGGTTGGTACCCATAAAATCCCCACCTCAAACCTTAGGGTTAATGGTTGGTACCTACAGCCCATAAAATCCCCACCTCAAACCTTAGGGTTAATGGTTGGTACCTGCAGCCCATAAAATCCCCACCTCAAACCTTAGGGTTAATGGTTGGTACCTGCAGCCCATAAAATCCCCACCTCAAACCTTAGGGTTAATGGTTGGTACCTACAGCCCATAAAATCCCGGGGGTGGGGTCGCGGGGTGGATTTTACACCCACTAGCTGGATGCGTTAAATTTTTGTTGATCCAATTTGGGTAATTTTGATCTTATCCCTCATACCTTATAAAAATTATCTAAAGGGAATAACGTATTAGTTTACACCTACACCTGAAACTTTGTCTAAGGTCTAGCTGGGAAGGTTGGTTGGGGTTTGATTCATTTTTTTAAAAGCTAGCTGAGATCTATTCTGTTATTCTCTAGTCATCTTGCTCCTGTTTTGTGGGGGTGGTCATAAACTACCAATTTAGTATCATCAATCCCATTCGAGTGGCTCATTCCTTGCCTGGTAGGTCTGACCCTGGAGCAAAGGTAGGGTTCATTAAACAGTAGATTGAGAAACCTGAGAGTATTTGACATTCTTCCAAGGAAGTTTAGCCAAGGATAGCCTAGGAGTGACCTCAGATAAATTGCTTGTGACAATCCTAAACCTTTTGATAGTTTATCCAAAGGCCTTATCCAGGCAATTATTTTTTTGTAGTAAATCTGAGGGCTAAAATGATCCTGAGGATACCATGGCGAAGTTGCAACTGGGAAACTTTATAGGATGATTTATTGAGGATCCCTTTGGTATCTATTCCATGAGATACCACCCTTCCTGATCAATGTGAAGCCATTGATTCTCTAATTCCGATCATTTACCCATTTATGGGTTTTCTGGAAGATCTAAGTAGATTCAGTGCTGATATTTTACTACCAATCCTAAATGCAAGCAGTACTTCAATATAACCTTTTAATTACTAAAGAAATATCAGATATTTGCCCTCTCAGCTGCAAAGAAAGAATGTCTTGGGTCAAAAGCAGCTGAAATGGGAAAATGTCAGCCATTTATAATTTTCAATGATCCTAAGTGCAATTTCAATAATAACTATCATTGAACAAAAGTCCCTGGTCAGGCGTTCCCACCATTTTCATCCAAAAATGGGTTTCCCATTTATAAAAATATCAACAATATGGCAGTTGTGGCTGCAGCTGCCCCAGCCAACACCCTCCTCTGCCAGCAACTCCATGGGGCAATGGAGCCCCTTGTTGAGGGTATTCCTATCCCCAATTTTTCTCATAATTTTGAGGAAGATGCGAAGTATGAAAAGAGAAGCTTGCTTTCAGTGTGAGCCACACTTGCATTGATGCAGCAAAAACTTCTCTTTTCAACCCCAATTATCCCTAAACCCAATAGTGCATCAAGTCATTTACTTGTGTGCCAGCTCTCATCAATTTTACTGAGCATCAACTTGCTCAATACGTTGAGGCGATAGACACCACCAGCTTCATTAACAAAGAAAACCCCCCAATTATACCTCCTTATGCCTCATATCGCTGATGCTTCTACCCCAATGCTGTCCACCATGGTCCGCCAGCTAAAGTGGGCACCAGACAAACACTTCCCCAAAGCCTCCTCACCATCTGATATAGCTTCCTAGGCTGATAACCTAGGGGATATTAGGAATTTTTAATCTGTGATAATCTCTTTGTTTGGCTCATTTGCAATTAAAGATGTGTGGTAGCTCCCCCTTTTGGGTTGGGCACCACAGTACTAAAAAAAGTCTCTGGTCAATTCTTGGCAGAACCCTGCAAATTAGGGTAACATAAATTTGAATAATAATTGGGCAGCTATCAAAAAATTGAGTAGTCAGATTACTCCAATCATGCTGCAGACACTGAGGTGTCCACTAAATGTTGCTCTCCCAGCCACTACCAGATCTTCATGCACATATGTGGGGACCCCCTTTTATAGGCATAGCAGGGGTCCCCCAAGGTAAAATAATTTCCTCTGATGGGGATTGGCTGAAGCTTATTAAATTGTTACCACATGGGCATATAATGTCAGCTGTTAATTCTATATCTGTCATATAGCCAGGGTGAAGTGAGTATTCTGAGCTTTGATAGGCTGCTCTTTCATATTTCATAATTTGAACAGAAACAAGCCATACTGAACTTATTATTGAATTCCCTCTGACCTTTGATACAATTAAATACAGATTGGTCAGATATCGAGGGGATCATTTTTTTCCTTTTGTTTCCTCACGCTGCTAATAAAAACCATCAGACCTATATTTTTAATAGTGCTTATTTATTAAATTTTATTAAAACTTTTGTGGGATCCAGCAGCATAAGCACCAGTAAGCACTAATAAGCTGGATTCCTACAAAATGGTGCTCACTACAGAGGACACCTGTACACATCAAAAATCGTCAATAATAGAGGCTTCAAATGTGAGTAACCCTCTCACTTCTCTTCCCATGGAATCATATCTAGTTGTTCTAGAAAAGCAACTAGCCAGCGCTTTGTCCCATCTCAAAGAACTTGAGCAGCACCCTTTAAACCCATTTTTTTTAGACAAATACATCCCCAGAAAAGTAAGTATTACTACTTTTTTATATGTTTATGGAGCTGCCATGCATGGCACAACTGATAAGCAAAAAGTTTAACACATCCTTCCTTGTTTAAGCCTCCTAGTGTAAGAGATAATAGTTCCTTCCCTGAACTCTTCAAACACTTGGGCAGAGGTGAAGGAGCCCCTTTTGGCTGGATTAGGATCAAAGCAGTGTCTACACATGAAAAACCAGGCCTTTATGCGCTTTAGCATATATGAGGGTAAACCGTTCATTGCCTTTGCTGAATGATTTTACCTCACTTTGCAAAGGTTATTAACCTCTAACATGCTCACCCTTGATGATGCTATTGCCACCCTGTTAACTGGTAAGCTTCTCAGCCCTCTCTAGCCAGGCATATCATCTCAGTGCACCATTTCAAAAGTATCTGTGGCATAAAGGAGGCTTTATTAGATTTTACCAATTTTCATTCATGTGTAACGCTCAATGAAGCTAAAGGGAAACCTTCCGTTCTAACCACTGAGGAGTTTTTTCCTGTAGAACAGTTGAGGGTGAGCTCATTGATGCCTATCTTTTCTGGGAACCCTGCTTCTCTGTTGTGACCTAAAACAGATAGCCCTTCCTCCTGTAGGTCTAAAACCTATACTGCAGTCACTACCATGTTTTTACACACGCTCACCAAAGCTGCTGTGCTTTCACCTCCAGCCAAGCCAGTAGTTGCATCCCTATAAGTACCAAACCTCAGGTGGTTGTCTGCCCTACCTCAATAGCAGCTTTGCCCATGGTTGAAAGTACCCCTGGGAATGAATCTGAGGGGGTCACAATGATGTTGGCTACTACTTATTGGGAGTGTCAAAATCCAAGGATCGCTCACTTGGAAATTAGTATCCTGTATGTCTATTCAGGCTGAAGTTCCAATGGTTGATCCTCAATAGTGCCTGTAGTTTATGGGATTTGGGCCATCTATTAACTCACTAGGCCTGTTAAATTAGCCTCGACTCTTCTGGCTGATTTCAGGCATAATTTTTCCTTCATAATTGGGAACTTCTTCCGAGGCATGATTAAATAAAAACTGAGGATTTGGTCCTTTCAGTTTGTTGACACTTCTCAAAGGTTAGGATTTGGATAAAAATCAGGAAAAGGATAATATAAATAATACTTTTATTGTAAGCTATTTATTAGATAATGGTCAATAGGCCAGGCGCCAGTATTTATACCTCTAGGGCATCTTCTGGCCACATTCCAGCACAAAATTCAACAGCTATTTTGCCAATCAGTTCAGCCTATGACTGAAACCTTTTCCTAGGTTCATTGGTGGCAAAATACTCTCAAAATCAGGAGGATTTCAGGTACAAAAATTGCAATAAAAGCATGCAAAGTTGTCCTAAGATCTTCAAAATTTCAGTTTCATCATACTGCTGACAAAACACACCTTCTGTGAAATTTTGGCCTCAATTGAAGAAATGACGCACCCTTAATTGGGACATCAGCAGGCCTCTTCCTCGATAGCACTAAGTAACCCCTTTTGGCCAGTCCACGTAAGTGCTTTCATGCCAATTACGCATATTGATATACAAATTTCGCCCTCATGCAGGAAATTGATTATGTTTTTCATTTGTCTGAAGTCCACGGGATTTTCAGATGTTAACTTCAGGTCTTCCCCAAATTATTTTGTATATGATTGAATGGATTGTGTTTCAATAATTGGGACCAATTGCCAAGATTTAATGCATTGGAATTGGCCATAATATGTGAGCATATTTGGACTGAGCGCCTGATAAAATACTTAATTAAATTGTTGTTGAGATAATTGGCCTAAGTTGTATAACAGCAATAGGCATTAGCTCAAGTGTTGAAAGGATAATTGGACTAATTTGATGGTTGTTGAAGGTTTATTTTATTGAGTCAACCACCAGAATCTGACATTTCCCCCTCTTGACTCGAACATAAGCCCTAAGGTTCATGATTAGCCTATGTTGGTTTTTTCTTATTGGTCTGAACACCTGACAAGAATGGTTTTTGGTTTCTATTTGATAACTTCAGCTGGACCAGCTGATGAGTGAAGAATGATGACCCAAATGCCTGTTGAGTCTGGAGTTGGATCCCCTCCCCAACCTCAAGTGCAAACTAAAAGATAAATTAGAATAAATATATTATATAAGTATTTTTTTGCTTTTTGTTTTTGTTTTTGTATTTTAAATTTTTTTTTTTTCACTTTTTTCTTTCTTAATTGGCCCACTTATTAAAACTTCTTAGGAACTTTGCATGGACTCAGTTGTATATATGGCTAGTCCTAATATCCTTGATGGTGTATATAAACTTAGACATTTTCTCAATCACTTCAAATGGCCCAACCCATATGCAATCTAACTTTTGCATTTGGCCCAATCCGTGGGTATTGCAAAATAGAACTTTGTCATTAACTTTAAATTTGGCCAGAGGGTAACAATTCTCTATGTCCTTTTGATGTTGGGCCTTTTTCTCAGCATAACTGTTGGTGAAAGGCTTGTGCTTGTAGTTTGATTAAGGCATCCACAAGCTTCTCAACTTACTGAGGGTAAGTGTTTTCACCAGAATCCTCTAGGGCCAAATATAGCAGTGTTGGTAGGGCCAGGTGTCTACCATATAATATTTGAAATGGGGACACCCTGGTTGACAAATGGTAGGAGATATTGTAGGTGAATACTGCCAAACTTAGATATGTACTCCATTCAGATGGTTTGGCTGAGGTTAATTTCTGGATAATGTTCACCAACGTCCCATTTGCACGCTCAACAGTCCCATTAGTTTTGGGGTGATAGGGAGCAGAAAGCACACCACATACTCCCATTAGTTGGTTGAGCTTGGCAAGGACATTGGCGGTAAAGTTGGTTCCATTATCAGTCAGAATAACCTGAGGGCATCCATGTTTGTGGATGATGTTTTCAAGTATAAACTTGGCGGTGGTTGCCGCTCCAGCTTCCCAAATGGCCTTGGCCTCAACCCATTTGGTCAAGTGGTCGATGGCTACAATTATGTACTTGGCCTTCATATTGCTTGTTGGAAGTGGGCCAACAACGTCAATAGATACAGTGTGCCAGGCAAAGTTGGGCTTAACAAGCTGGTAAGATGTGCTTTTTCAGGAATGGTTTTTCACCTTGGCACTCTGCACAGCATTCTAGCGTTTCTTGGATGTCAAAATGCATTGACTCCCAGTAGTAGAAATTGCTTCAGATGCTCTTTCATCTTCTTGAATCTGCCATGCCCTATGGCCTTATGTGCTGCCATTATTAGGTCTGTTCAGGCCGATGGTCTTGGAAAAATAAACTTTTTATCCTTGACAATATTGTAAAGCATCCCATTTTTGATGGTTGTATTTTTTCATAGATCTGATAGTATTTTTTGATGGATTCAGGCTCATCCTGATACTCTCCACTGATCATTTTCATAAACAACTCATCAGCGGCCCAACTAAGTGTTGCAATGGTGGGTAGTTGGGATAGACAGTCAGCGTTTTGGTGTTTTGCGCCCAGCTTGATGCTTGATAGTGTAGTCATAGGCTTGAAGCTTTAATGCCCAGCGGGCTAATCAGCCCTCAGGTTCTCTTAAGTTATTCAACCATCTTAGGGAAGCATGATTGGTAACAACTTTGAAATGAGTACCATGAAGGTAGACCTGGAATTGCTTGCAAGCATATATGACAGCTAAGCATTCTTGTTCTATCACCGTGTAGTTCCTTTTGTGAATGTTTAAGGTCTGACTAGCAAAGGCAACTGGATGTTCTTCACCATCTTTTCCAACTTGGGATAACATGGCACCCACTGCTGTTTGGGATGCATCAGTTTGGACGATAAATTTGCAATCAAAGTCCAGATATTGAAGAACAGGTGCGCTTAATAAGGCTGAATGGAGTTGGTCAAATGCATCCTGGCAAGCTGGAGTCCAGTCAAATGGGACCTTATCTTTAAGCAGATAGAAAAGTGGCTCTCCAAGTTGTGCAAAGTTGGTGATAAATTGGCGATAGTACCTGATCATGCCTAGGAATACTTGAATATCATGCTTGGATTTGGGCCATTTCATTTTGGAGATGGCATCCAGCTTAGAGGGTTGGGGCTGAAGACCCACTTTATCAATCACAAATCTGAGGTATTCCAGTTGGTCTTTGAAAAACTGACATTTTCTGGGCTTGATTTTTAAGTTTGCAGCAGCTAGCCTTTTGAAAACCTCCTCTAAGTGTTCCAGGTGGTCATCAAAAGTGCGGCTGAAAATGTTGATATTGTCAAGGTACACTAGTACACATGACAATTTTAAATCTCCCAGGATTGTGTCCATTGCCCGTTGGAATGTGGCCAGGGCGTTGCAGAGCCCTTGAGGCATTCTCGTCAGCTGGAATAGGCCCTCTTGGGTTATGATTGCACATTTCTTGCGCTCCTCTTTGGGAAGATCTATTTTCCAATATCCGCTGATAAGATCCATTGCTGAGAAGAACTTCGCGCCCCCTAGCCTATCCAAGGCATTGTCAATTTGTGGCAGTGGGTACAAGTCCTTCTTTGTGATGTTGTTTAACTTCCAGATAGTCAATGACTACTTGGTTGCTTCCATCCTTCTTTTTTACTATTAAAATTGGTGCTGTCCATGGACTTTTTGAAGGGACTAGAATGTCATGATCAAGGAGTTCCTTAATCTCCTTGAATACTGCTTCTTCTGATAATTTTGAGCATCTAATTGGGCGTAATTGAATAGGTTTATGATCTCCAGTATTGATTTTGTGGGTGACACCATTAGCACAACCCAAGTCAAAATCATCTTGTGCGAATATTTCCTGATATTTAGAGAATAACTCCTGAGCTTGGCCTTTCTCAGAGTTGGTCAGGTTGCTTAAATTGGCCATAGGACAACATTATGCATGCTGAGTTGGTCCTTATCAGGGAGCCCCTAATTTGAAAAAAGTTCTGAACTCATGGAATGAGTGAATTTCCGTGGTAGGGAAAAGATGCAGAAAGGCGATTGTTTGATGTTTCCTAATAGAAATGGGCCAATTTTGCAGGTTTGCACATAATATATGTATTTCTCCGTGGCCCAGAATAATAATACCAGGGGCAATGTTTGGTTCAAATCAAGATTTAGACCATGGTTGATATAATTCACTGTAAATGCCTTCTGGGATATTAATTGTTAGTCCTGTTGGGATGATTAATTGTTCTCCAGATGGTATAGTGATGGTCTGATTTGATCAAAGTGGAATGCCATTTGACTCATCAATCTGAGTGGGAAGTGGTTTTATCTTTGACTGAGCTTTGGAATACTCAATCAAGATGACTCCATCTTTGTAGGCCATATTTATGAATAGGCTGGGTTTCTTTTTTTCAACTGCCTTATCACAGTTATAGTAAAGTGGAATAGCCTGGCCCAGAATGGTGAGAGTATCATCCTTATGATTGGTAACAACTCCATATCTTCTTAGGAAATCAGTCCCAATTAGGATATCATAGTTTGTATTTGGCAACACTATGGCAGGTGCTGTTACTACATGGATCCAAATTGGAGTGGTAGGGTACTGTAGGCACCCAGAGATTTGGTTGTATGCGCTCCAGCGGTTCCATATTCCTGACAGTGGGCAACATTGGGCGCAATTTTCAGTTTTTTAACCAATTTTATGCTGACTATATTGATAGGAGCACCACTATCAACAATGGCCTGAACTCACACCTTGTTTACTGCTATGTCCACATAAGTACATTCAGAGTAGTTTTCAGAGGTATTTATTGTGTGAATGCTGTGATTGCTGCCTGATTCCAGGTGTGATTTCAGGCTTGAGCAAATATCTGGGAAGTTATCCGCTAAGATCTTCATAGGAATGGCTACTTGGACGTTGTTAAGTTTAGGCAGGTCAGTTGAACATCTGGGTTGGATGTCTAAACCCTGGTCAATAATCTGCTTTGCATAGGGTTTTGATACTTCAGTATGGGCTTCTTTGGTAATTTTTAGGGGTTTAGTTGCTTTTGATGTGGCTCAGGTAGTGACCATCATGACATCATTAGCCACGATATGGTGGAGGTTATCTTTAGCAACATCCTCAGCCCTAATGAGCTCATCAGGGTCAGGTAAAACGGTTTGAAAATTGGTAGAGTTAGAGCATTCCGCCATTACTCCACCTGCTCTTTTCCTGTCTCATTGTCACTGTTGATTTCCAAAGCAAAGTTGACCCCATGCTTTTTGTTAGACCATCTGAAGCTGTCATGGTTGGATGACATGATAGTGGGTACTGATGTTAGGAACAAGGCTGGGTGACAGGAGGCCCAGAAGATGAAGATTCAGGCTCTTCCTGACTTGAAGCACACCTTAGATCGACGCTGGGTGCAAGCCAAGCAAGCCCAGGTTGATACTAAGGGTGTGCAAAATGCCCAGCCTCCGATTTCAGCTCAGGTTCTAAAAAGAAATTTTTTTTTAATTTAATGGGGTGTTTTTTATTAAGCAAGTTGATCAACAAGGAGTGTTGATCACAAAAACATATTTGAAATGAATTGGGGAAATTTGGGTTCTGCGGCAATGCACCCAAGCCTTGACGTTCCAATAAACAGACGCTTCCATCCATTTTGGTAAAATACACTGAAAGGGCCTTCACTCGAGTAATCTATTGAAGCCTTATTTTACCAGAACTCAAAATCTCATAGCTGGAGTGGGACTCGAATCCTTGTTCTCCAACCAAGCTGATGGACCTGTTTTAATTCAAAATGTAAATTGTTCATTTTAAAACCTGAGCTGAAATCGGAGGCTGGGCGTTTTGCACACCCTTAGTATCAACCTGGGCTTGCTTGGCTTGCACCCAGCGTCGATCTAAGGTGTGCTTCAAGTCAGGAAGATCCTGAAGCTTCATCTTCTGGGCCTCCTGTCACCCAGCCTTGTTCCTAGCATCAGTACCCACTATAATGTCATCCAACCATGACAGAAGCATTGTCTAGCAAAATGCTCTTGTTGACCGCAAACGTGGCAAGTATTCAGCCCTGGTTGCTGTTTTTGCTTTAATATTTGGTTCATATTTTTGGAATTTTTCCCCTGGTTAAACATCATGTTGCTTTTTGGGCCCAAAATTGAGATTTTTGCTGATCTTTGCCCAATTAGGAGTGTTGAAATTCTGGGAACAGCTTCTCAAGTAGTTGGTAAGCTCTTGGATTTCCAAGCTTCCATTGAAGGCAGGCAGCATAACATTGTGCAATTCATGGAAGAGCATAATAGCGTGCTCCATTGCAATCTTGGCGTCAAATTTGTCTATTGCGTTGCACCCTCACAGAACTTATGCCTCATGGAAGAATATATCCACAAAGTCCTTAATAGTCTCATTCTGTTTGAATTTAATATTAAGAAACTATCTTTTTTGGGTTTCTAGTTTCTCAAGCCCTCCAAGCTTTTTGTTATAGCAATTTTGGCATCCATATATGACCAATCGTCACCCAAATAGGGCATAACGAGGTCACAGCTATGGGCATCAATTGAGTTAATTATTGCCAATCCTTTTGCATGATCTGATGCTCCTCTCATTACTTTTTCAAATAATTTGAGGAAGAAGTGAATGTTTCCATCCTTATCAAACTTTGGTAAATTCAGTGGCTTGAAGTCATCTCGCCCTATTTTGGGCATACAGGTTGTACTTCTTCTTGAGCGTCTTGGTGTATCATCACCCATAATTACCCTCTTTCCCATTGGGAAGTATCCAGAGTCAGGATTGATGTTAGGACTATAGGCATAGAATGGATGTTCAAAATATCAGTTTCTGCATTGGTGTCAACATCTGATGATTTGATTTCATGCTATTGCTCCAAACTACAGGATTATGACACCTGAATTTAGCCCTTAGTTACTTTCCCAGGCTGTTTTTTGGCCGGATAAGTGGAGTTTTATCCTACTTCTTTTTGTCAAAGTTGGGCGAGCATTGGCAGCTTTGCTGTTTGAGGGATTTAAATTCTTTTTTAAGGTTTTCATACTCCTCTTTGAATAAAGCTTGATTGGTTGTTAAGCTTTTTATATCTTTGTCCATACTGTCTCCTTGGGAATTTGCAGTTGATAGCTGCATTCTGAGTTCCCAATTTTCCCAAGTAATTTCAGTATTTCTGGCCTGCAATCTTGACACCACAGTCCAAAGTTTAGAAAATTTCTCTTTGATCTGGGCATCTTCTTCATCCCTATTTGGGACGGCTGGCTTTGCTGCAAGGTCCTCAAAGTTTTTGTTGATAGTTTCCAGATTGACCTGAACATATTCTTCAAAGTCATCAACTTTTACACATAACTCCAGGTGATTTCTTTGGCCCAAAGTGGCATGTATGGTAAGTCATTCTGATCGAGACAATAGGTAATCTGAATGGCTTTCCAGCTTTTGACAGCGGTTATTCATAGTTTGTACCCATTCTTGTGATAACCCATGGTGGGCCAGAACTTCTGCAGCTATTTTTGGGACTCCTTGGTTCAGAAGCTCCTCAAGGGTGTTTAATCTCCCGTGAGCTTCATTGGCTAGTCCCATATTGTCAACATTTTCCTTTTGGACTTCAGCAAAACTGGAATTTAGCTTTTCCAGTAGGGCATTTCGTGAAGATTGTTTCTCCCCTTGCACATGGTAGATTTCCATGATTTCCAGATTTTTTCTAGAAATTATTTGCTGGGTATGCTTAATTGAGGGTTGAACAAAGTTAACCAGGTATTCATTGATTGCTTGACTGCTGTAAGACATTTGGCAAGAGATGCTATGGTAGCGTCATAGTACTTCATATATATCTCCATCTTGAGTGCCTGATCCTTAAGATAGTAGAACATGCCAAAGGAGGGATCGATTTGTGAAGTACCAATTCTAAAACCCTAATATAGGGTTTCCAGCATAGCTTTTACGCTTGCAGATGTAAGATTAATCGGGCTGGTTGCATCTGCATGGGCTCCCCCACTGTGTAAAAATCCAGGGAGTAGGAGGTACCCACTTCATAGCTGTGGCGGCTGGTACTAAAATAATCTGAGATTTCCTTATCGCTGGTCTCCATCTCAAATGTCACTTTTGCGTCTGGCCGATACTTCCAGGAATTGGTCATGGGAATCCATTTTGGAGAATGTAAACAGTTTTAAGTGAGCACCAGTTGTCAAAATCTGAGGATTTCTTGCTTGGAAATAAGTATCCTGTACATCTATCTGGGCTGAAGTTTCCAATGGTTGATCCTCAATAGTGCCTGTAGTTTATGGGATTTGGACCGTCTATTAACTCACTAGGCCTATTAAATTTGCCTTGACTCTTCTGGCCGATTTTGGGAATAATTTTTCCTTTGTAATTTAAACTTCTTCCAAGGCAGGATTAAATACAAACTGAGGATTCAGTCCTTCCAGTTTGTCGACACTTCTCCAAGGTTAGGATTCAGATAAAAACCAGGAAAAGGATAATATAAATAAGACTTTTTGATTGTAAGCTATTTATTTGATAATGGTCAATAGGCCAGGTGCCAATATTTATACCTCTAGGGCATCTTCTGGCCACATTCCAGCACAAAATTTCAACAGCCTTTTTTGCCACTCAGTTCAGCCTATGACTGAAACCTTTTCCTAGGTTCATTGGTGGCAAAATACTCTCAAAATCAGAAGGATTTCAGGTACAAAAATTGCAATAAAAGCATGCAAAGTTGTCCTAAGATCTTCAGGATTTCAGTTTCATCATACTGCTGATGAAACACACCTTCTGTGAAATTTTGGCCTCAATTGAAGAAAATGATTCACCCCAATTGGGACATCAGCAGGCCTCTTCCTCGATAGCACTAAGTAACCCCTTTTGGCCAGTCCATGTAAGTGCTATTGTGCAAATTACTCATATTGACATATAAAATTCGCCCTTATGTGGGAAATTGATCACGTTCTCATTCATCTGAAGTTTACGGGATTTTCAGATGTTAACTTCTGGTCATCCCCAAATTATTATGTATATGATTGAATTTATTGTGTTTCAATAATTGGGACCAATTGCCAAGATTTAATGCATTGGAATTGGCCATAATATGCGAGTGTATTTGGGCTGAGCGCCTGATAAAATACTTGATCAAATTGTCATTGAGATAATTGGTCCAAGTTGTATAACAGCAATAGGCGTTAGCTCAAGCGTTGAAAGGATAAACAGCCCAATTTAATGGTTGTCAAAGGTTTATTTTTCAAGTCAACCACCAGAATCTGACAGGGAGCTTGTAAGTCCTGGGGAATGTCCCCTGGGCACCGATTAGGCCATTTTCCCATTCCTGAGCAAGAAGGTACTGAAGAGGATGGCTGTACCCCTTGTTACTCAGGGCAATCTCGCCCACGTGGTAGATGAGCGCTGGGCAACAGCTCTTCCACTTCAAATCCCTCCCCTGGTACCCACACTTACCTCAGCAGAACTGTTACAGAGAATTATTGAAACCTGCGCTGAGATCACCAAAATAAAATTGATTGAAACAAAGTTGAGTGGCAGTCAGCCTGATGTTCAAATTTCAGATGGTCAAAAAGGGATGAGGACTAATCTATTGGTCTTAATGGCTGAAGGTTTCAATTTGGCTACACTATGATCAAAAAATCATCCCCCTCCCAAAATCGTCGGGGATCATCCCCATCAGGCAGGTAACAGCATTGGGCACCATCAACGAGGGTTCAAAGCTTTCTGCCAGCAAATAAGGCATTGTGCCTGAAGCAATGATTCTGACCAAGTGAATGGCCCAGCGACTGGGCATGAGCGGGTTGGGCGTCCTGAACCCGTTCCCAACCAAATGGGCCTGCCCCTATGTGGGGTGGCCTTAGGGGATACCTGCTGCTCATCAGGCCAAACGCTGTTGCACCAACCATCAGAAACATAGCTGAGCCTCAGTTTGGATGTTTGAGGTCAAACTGACAGTGACTCAGCCTGCCACTGAATTCTTTGATGTCAGTTCTCAGTGAACTTATCTGCCCCATTCCCAAATAATCGCTGGTTAGGTTGAAATTGAGGGTCCTGATCCTGGCTTGTTACGCACCAATCAACCATTATTTACTCAGTTGAATTGCACTGAGAAAATTTTTGGTCGATTTTCTTCCTTTTCCTTTGCAATAAAATTTTTCCCCCAAAAAACCAATCAATTTTTATTCAGTTGATTTTCTTCTGGCTGCATCCCCAATGGCTTTTCCCTGGTGGCCCATCAGTCCATGCACCAGATGGGCTCTACCAGTACTTATGGTCACTATGGCCCCCACCATTGTAGATTGGATTCAGCGAGTCAGATACTTCTGGCAATTTAACCCTACTGTCATGAACTTTTAGTAACAGTACACTAGGATCGTGTGGCCATATGTCCACCATCTTCAAGCAAGGATCTGCCTCCTTGTCTCCCCATTCAAATCAACCCCATATACCAGTGAACTTATCAAAAATATTTCTGTGACTCTCTTTCTTTCCCATTACTATCACTTTTTGTAACACAATTCTACAAAACTTCTCTGAGATTGACAATCAACTAGAAAATATGTGCAAATTTGTCCGCAACAACACCAGTTGGGTGAAAGTGGCCAGAGCGAAAGGCCTGAAGCCCTCCCAACCCACCGGGAAAAATGCCCCAGCGGAATGTTGACACCCCTCCCACCAAAAAGGGTGAGCACAGTGTCGCACCTGGAGTTTTGCAATTTCTGAAAAAATGGGCGCATATACCAAAATAGAACACTCCCAACCCCTGTCCTCCCTTGAGCATGGCCTTAGAATTATGGTCAGTGATACTTCCCTCAAATAATGGAAAAAATGGGGGAGGCCTTCTCCATGACTTTCCTGAACACCATCTCGGTAAATTATAAAAATTTACATAGAGGATGGGTGGACGTCAGGTTCATGTCCGCAGATGAAGTGGTGGAAGCAGCAAAAATCATATTCTCCATAAAAATTAACAATGAAGACCGCACCATCCGCATGGTGCACACATGATGGAATGTGGCAAATGACTTATTCATCATATTTGACTGACTTCTGAGCACCGTACACCATGATATCCTTGCAGATGAGATCCACGGGGGCCTTGAAGGTTATGGCGTAATCAAACAGTTTGAATTTGAGAAATTCCCCCTCCTGCCCCACTGTGCACAGGGAAGACAATAGCCATTATAGAACCCAATCAGGACGTGGTAGAGGATATCACCCTCATTCCACGCATGGTGACCATCAACCTCCCCAATGGCAGCATATCTCGCCCCTTCCACATCACACTGGAACACACCCCACCTATATGCAAATTCTGCTCAGCTATAGGCCACAAAGACCACGTGTGCCCCGTCAAGTGCAGGATTGAAGCACCGGAATTTTGTGAGGACAATATGGACAAAACAAGCCCAACTTTTGGCAAAATTAAGGACTCCTCTTTCACCTTTTATTGGGGTGAAAGAGCTGATGTCACTTTGGTTGAGCCCATTTTGCGCAAGGACCGTCATCACGCACAGACTGCCCTGTAAGCAGGTCATGAGTTCCTCTGAGACCCAAGCTCACACCACAATTTCCCCAGAACAGATTCAGGCAGATGCCATGGCAGCGCAACAGAATAACCAATCAGATCCCCTGCATATAACCCAACACAACCAAAATGATGAATTTTTTGGACACAACCAATCAAACACCTCCAACCAAGCTGGAGCAAATCCACCATGCATCACTGTGGATCCTCCCAGGAAATCACATGTGATCAGCGATGATATGATTCATGCACATAATATGGAAGACCATTTCAGCCAATCACAATGTGACAACACTCATGCACAAAACCCAATCACCCCAACACCTAGTTTCTACCCATCAAACCCACAGGCAAGCGGCGGAAAATTTTTTGCTGATGGGGCACAAGCCAACCCATGCCAGACCCAAACTCCACAGAGTAATCTGAGCCAGAAGAAACTGAACAAAACCAGTACTAAGACTGCCAACCAACACACTGGAACCAATCTGGCTAATTGGCCCCATACTTGCAGTATGACCCACGATAAGGAACTGGGTGACCTCAGTGGGTCGCCCCAGCATTCCTGATGTGTGGACTACCGCAATCACCATAGGGACGCTCAACATTGCAGGAGCCAAGGCCCCCACATCCCAGGCCAAAAAAATGGCTTTCCTGTGCAATATCCCCATGGACATCTTGGCTGTCCAAGAACCCCACTGTCCAGGGAGGAGGAGTCATGGTCAACCATGCTCCTTCTGGCCAAATCCTTTTGGACGTACCACTGTGGGGTGGTAATTCAAACTAACTGTAATCCTCCAGTAAATATCTGAAGCACATCCTCCCACCTGGAGGGATGGCTGCTTCTAGTGGATCTCGAGTGGAATGGAGAAACTTTCGCCATGGCATGTGTGTATGCCCCAAATGATCTGAACAACTGCCAAAAATTTTTCTCTGATATCCTCTCAATCCCTTTCCCCAAGGCAACGTTTTTCGTGGGAGATTTCAACTGCTGGCTTAACACCATTACTGACCGCTGGCCCAAGTCTAAGGCTATACCCCATGGCCACATGGAACTACACATACTAAAGGCAATGCTGGGCCTGTGTGACACCATTCCCAAACAAGCCCCCACCCTGGCCAACATGACGAGGCCCCACCACAACAATAACCAGCTGGTCTCAATGACCTGGATTGACCTGATGCTCGCCCCTATAGACTTCCATCACCGGGTATCAGATTTTACAACAACAATTATCCCTTTCTCTGACCACTGGATGGTCTCAATAGCATTATCATCCTCAGAAAAATACCAAAAGCCACCAACCTGGCACAGAGTTCACCCAAGCACCATCCATCTTCTGGAGCTTAAACTTTGGATTGAGATGGTGCTAACAACACAGCAAGAAAGATGACCACCCAATGGGAACCCTATCGCCAAGTGGGAAATATTCAAGGCTCAAGCAACCAAGAAAGCCTGCCACCTGAACTCCAGAAAAACAGCCGCAATGTCCATGACAATCAACAAGGCTATCAGACAGCTTCAGCACTTAGAAAACAACACACCTCACGAGGGATACACCCCCCAATGGGGCCGCCTGTGGTTCCAGCTATCTACACAGGTAAACTCCCTCTTTAGAAAACACCAGCACTACACCTGAAAGTATGCTACAAATCAAAATACATCCTATCCAGCGAAACTCACACAGCCCAATTCTTCCACCATTTTAAACCAATTTCAACTTCAGCAACTTGCACACAGGTCCACCGAGCAGATGACACACTGGCATCCACACCATCCAAAATATCGGCTGAAATTACACCAATTTTACACTGACCTGTACATGGCAGATTTCGCATCACCTAGAGAAATTGGAAAATTTTTATCATCCGCTAATATTGACACTATAGCTGATCAACCAGACCTTGTCGCACCCATCACTAAAGATGAACTATGGGAGGTAATAAGATCAACTCCGTGCAACAAGTGCCCTGGGCCTGATGGCCTACCATATGAATTTTTCAAAAATATTTTGACTATATCGCACCAATACTACTGGCAACTATGAACAAGTGCCTGGAGGACATGGGTTGCATTGCTCAGACAGCCCTCTCCCCCATCAGTTTGGCTTCATCCCAAATCACTCAATTTGGGATAACATCCACACAATTGCCAACATCTTCCAAGCTAACCCCACAAGCGCCCTTGCTTTTCTAGACCAAAAGAAAGCATATGACCGAGTGCACTGGGGTTACCTAGAACAGTGTCTAAAGGCTTTCAACCTACCATCCCGTTTTATAGACTGGGCGCTCCTCTAACGCGCCCATCCAGGTTTGCAATCTGAGGCCCAGGTTTCCTAATCAACACCATCACCCCCCAAAGGGGCCTCAAACAAGGTGACCCGCTTAGCCCCCTACTATACAATTTTACCCTTGACCCTCTCCTCCGCATTGTAAACTCAAAGCTCACTGGAATCAGGTTGGAAGGACAACTACCAACCAAAATGCTCGTCTTTGCTGATGACTGCGTTTGTTGGAGTCTCAGGCAATAGGGATGCCAGGGCGATTGAGCGCATTATTCACCAATATGAATCAATGAGTAACGCCATGCTGAACAAACAGAAAACAGAGGTAATTGTTATGGTTAAATTCAGTTTAAACTGGGCCTCACCCTCCCACCACCACACAAACCAACCAACCACACATCCAACCACACAACAACGATCTTAGCCAGTAAAACCACTGTGTTTACCCTTTGCACACCACCCCGTCACCAACCCAGTCTGTCATCTGGGCATATGGCTCGAAGCTGGTGGATATGCACTTGACACCATTGAAACCAACATTTTGGACAACATCACAAAAAGAATGACATGTATGCGGAGGAGTAAAGCTAGTTTAACAGGAAAATTGCGTTATCCAACTCCCTGATCTTGTCAAAGTTATGGTTTGCTGCCCACGCGGTTCCCTTCTCTGCCAACTTTACCAACGCAGTCTACAAGCTCCTGCAGAACTGGATATGGTCTGGTTACCGCGCACCTATCAGGCTGGAGACCATGTACGGCCCATGGAAGAAAGGCGGGATGGGGCTGCTCAACTTCACAGAAAGAGCAACGCAAATCCTAAGCTCATGGGTAGCTCTCACAACGTCACCCAACCCATCATCCCCCACTGGGCTAAGGCAGCCCAAACCAATTTCGCAAGGGCACTACATCTGAGGTCCCCCTCCAACCCTGCAACTCTGATGAAGTACCTTGCAACGCATCCAACCACCACCGGACTGCACAACACCAACCTTTTTTTTAAACACATCCTGTAAACCTAAGACAAGGGGATTGGAGCTTCTCCTATGCACAGCAATCTGAAGACATTCACCCTCAAACTGGTTATGTGCAACTCCACAGGGGACAAACGGTGACTAACGCGCCTGCCCACTACCATCCTTTCCTCTATCCCAGATTGACTACCAGACTACCAAGACGTCCCATATGACTTGCGCACCTAAAAGCAGGTGTGGGATCTCGTCATCTGCCCCCTCTTATCCCCACAAGTGTGCTCCACAGTGTGGCGCTACATGCGCCGTACGTTTAGAACAGCTGACCACACCTTCTCAATGTTCAAGACATACGCCATCTGCGGCGGACCCAACACACTAGCACACCGCCTGGAAGAGTGCCCGCCGTCCACGCATATCTGGGCCAACATGATGCACTTGTTTCAACAATCACCAACAGCTGAATTCTGACTATCCCGCGTTATCCTGACACTCAATATGGCCTTGCCTATCCTCCAAACGCTAAGGGCTCTAATTGTGAGTATTGCAATATGGTCCATTCACACAATTACCCTCAACGCTTTCAACAGGATCCTCCACAATTTCAACCAAGCCATCATCAGGTTCCACAGCCATTTGGACGACCACTTCTAAGCCTGGCTGTTAGGATCACTCCAACACAAATGGAAGAAACGGATGAGCAACTGGATTCCAATTTGGTTCCTTCATTATGACATTGAAAACCTCACAGTCTCCATAGGCGGTACACCCTACTAGCTCCTGAGCTGCCATGCCACCTAAGGTCTAGTCATCCACCACCCGTGGCTCCTAGCCACACCCAAGTGTGCCAAGTCATATCTTTTGAGTTCCATTGTTTTGCGCTCTCTTCCCTCTTCTGTTTTCCATTTTCCTCTTCCCTACATATCGGATGTGTCTGTCCCCTGGTTGGCCATCCTCAAATAAATAAAAAATAAAAATATTTCTGTGACTCCGCCCCCTACGGTAAGACCTCCAAGAGCTGGGGCAGCCTCAATTTGGTTCATTCTTGGGATCATATTCACTGTTGTTCTACAACAACGATTCGTCATTTCCCAATGCCTGGCTCCATACAACGTCATTCAGCTGGCAATGCCTCTGGCATTCTGGCTTGCTTTTTTTTGCTTACACAACCTGACTGGCAGGCTGGTCTAAACTTCTTCTGCCGTTTCCATGACATAATTGACCAACCATTGTTTCCAGCTACTTCTGCCCTTCTCTTCAAGGTGGGCGTCCCAGTGGTTACCCTTTACCAAATGAATGTGCAATCAGTAGCCTGCTTTTTGTTGTTTGTTTGGTCACTTACTGATTTCAGAAATAGTATTTGTTCTACCTTGGAGAATCTTCTTTAGACTGCCCAAGCTGCGTGGATTGCTGCTCCTCCCCTCCCACTAGCCCAGAAGGAAGATCAAGTGTCCCTTCCTGGGAGATAGCCAATCAAGTTCTTGACGCCCTCGCTGAGGTGCAAATGCATATGGCAAATGTGCTTAATACCGCTTCTGCTTTTGCATGCTCAGCAAGGGCTCGCGTTGTTGGACGCTGTGGAAGGGGATGCCCACCGCTGGGCTAGAGGCCTTCTGCGCTCTTCCTCACAAGCAGGAGACCCCACTCCACTGATGGCTGTCATGTCAGCTGCCTTGAAACCCCCTGTGTCTTGCTCAGACCTCCTATTCAGATTGCTCTATGCCATGGCTGAAGCCCCTAGCTTGGCTTCTTTGTTTTTACCTTCCGTGAACTGACTACCGCGCTGGATCTCTCTATCAATATGCTTCAGGAAGTCTTTATATCAGGCTTGGATTCAGTTTCTGCTCACCATGAGGTCTGGTCCACCGTCCAAGGAACAGTAGATCAAATATATGCCACCGCGACTACTATTAATGCCTTCCCCCGCCACGTGTCCCATTATCAGAAGGGAAATTTTATGATTGGATTACCCAATGAAGATGCAGACAAAGTGTCTACCTTCAAACCAGCAGTAGACCAGGTTGCCAATCCTGCTGCAACTCCTGTGTCTGAGTTGGTTGACACAGAGTCACCTATAAATGAATCCGTGAAAGCCCAGATGAAGGAAGCTGGCTCCCCACCCTCATACTTCCAATTTTTGCTCCTGCAAAAGCCCCCAAATTACCCCCAATTTGCCAGTTATTTCTTCAGTCGCAACAGAGTCAGTCAAATCTTCCAATAAACAAAACTTCGCTTATTTCTTGTTGCCTATAAAGATTAGTGTCAGCTCGCACCATGTCTCCTTTGAGGCCCTGGTGGACACCGGAGCTGCGGGGAACTTCATGAGTGTTGAATTGGCCCAACAATTAGAATTGGAAATGGATGCGGGTCCCTCAGTGATGGTGGCCTCATCTGCCTCCCAGACCTCATATGTCATCCATCGGCCAGTACCTTTTCAATCCACTAGTTTAGCTTCTGCGATCATTTTTCTGCTATGCTGAACTTGGTGTTTCCAGTGATCTTAGGTGCGGGATGGTGGCGCTGACAACATGTCAAGATTTACTTGGAGTCTAGTATGTTGTCATTTACCAATGATCAACTGGAGGGTGAATTCCCTCTGATTGACACCAAGAAAACTCAAGGCCGCAGTTCTATTACTTCCTTATCACTTCTGCGGGCATACCGGCCAACTTTCCTGAGAGCTTAATGCAATATCAAAGTATCTTTGACTCGGAAAAGGCAGATCGTCTGCCACCTCACACTAGGTTCAACTGTGGATTCCAAACGACCGTGGAGTTGGTGAATATCAACTGTCCATTGTATCCCCATACAGCGGAGGAAGAGATTGCGCTAAACACCTGGTTGGATGATATGCTGAAAAAAGGGTGGTTGTTCAAGGAGACCTCGCCTGTTGCGTTCCCCATCATCTTCGCCAAAAAAGCAGATGGCTCCCTCCATCCCTGCGTGGGTTATGGTCACTTAAACAAAGTAACAGTTTCTGATACCTACCCCTTGCCTCTGGAGCAGACAATCAGCCAGGAAATTGCTAAAAATCTGTGTGTTCTCTAAGCTGGATCTGGTGAACGCTTTTAACCAAATTTAGATAATGAAAGGGCCAGAATGGATAACAGTGATCCTGATGAAGAGCGGCATTTTACAATTCCGTCTAATGCCCTTTGGGTGAAGAATGCTCCCGCTATGTTTCAACGCATGTATGACAATGTACTGGGTGACCTCCGGTTTACCTGCACAGTTGCATACATTGATGACATTCTGGTTCACTCACCAACTCCCAAACAACACGCTACTGACTTGAAAGCAGTTGTGGCCGCCTTGCATAAGGTAGGCTTATTCATCAAGCCTTCCAAGTGTGAGTTCTATTAGGAGGAGGTTACCTTCCTTGGTAACCTCATCCTTAAAGATGGTTACGCAATCCCTCCCAATAAACTGGACGCGATCTGAGAGATGGCTAACCCTGACTACCCAGAAACAGCTACAGAGTTTCTTGGGAACTATCATTTTCTTAAAAAAATTATCCCGGCACTTTCCCTGCTGGCTGCCCCGCTCCACCCCCTTACAGGGAAAAACGTACCATTTTACTGGTCGCCTAAATGCCAACAGGCGTTTTGAATTGATTAAAGAAGTGTTCATGTCCCTTCCCATTTTGAAACATGCCAATCCCTCCAAGCCGTATATCATTGCATGAGACGCCTCATTGGTAGCAGTGGGGGTAGTGTTGCTCCAGGAGCATGATGGCTTGAAACACCTGGTCGCCTATTTTTCCTGGAAGTTCACCTCTACAGAGCAATCCTGGGCCATTTATGACAAGGAGTTGGCAGCTGTTGCATGGGTATTAACTCATTGGAGGTACCTGTTACAGGGTGCTCAGCATGAGTTAATGGTCCGCACGGATCACCAGGCACTTTTGTACTTTTGTAAACCCCAAAAATTGGCGCATTGGCAATCCCAAACCTACTGGAATTTGTGCAGTTTTAACTTTAGATACGAATTTATAAAAGGTGCTATCAACGTACTTCCCAATTTTCTCAGCTGCAGACTGCTCACTGTTCCTCAGACCCAGAGAAAGTGAATCTTAATACCATGATTCTGGCCGCCCAAATACTTTCAATTGTCCCCCTGTTGTTTTGTCCATAGCTTTGGCTTCTGACGCCCCGCTAGTTGCTCAGGTCTTAGCCAGTCAAATGGCCTGCCCTGAGGGTGTGGAGTTAGTTGAGCAGTTGGCTCACCTGAGTCATAAACACTCCCTATAATCCTTGGAGGAGGGGCTCATTTATTTTTGGTTTTGCATCTGGGTTCCCCCTCCTTCCAAGCTGTGGTATTCCGCACACATCACAATCCCCCATAGTCAATCATCCCAACAACAGGAAATGCATTGACTTGATCAAGTGGACCTACAATTGGGCGGGTTGACAAAAGAAGTTATAGCTTGGATCGCTAATTTCGCTTCTTGTGCCAGGGCTAAGTTGGACTGCTCCTGTAAAAATGGTCTATTACACCCCACAGCAGGCGGAGGATCCATGGACATCAGTGTCTGTGGACTTTATCATTGAGCTCCCCAGCTCTAATGAGTTTACAGCGGTGATGGTGGTTGATTGCTTCACAAAATTTTCCCTCTTTATACCTTGTACTTCCACGATTATGTTGAAGAAAACAGACCATCTTTTTGTACGCCATTTGTTTTTGATGTTTGATCTCCCCCAGGAGATCATCAGTGACCATGGCTCACAGTTCACCGCGCAATTTTGGATTAAATTCCTATCTATCCTTAAAATATGTCCCTATCATTCCACTGCATATCATCCTCAATCTGATGGACAGACCAAGTGAGTTAACCAAGTCCTCAAACAGTACCTGCGTTCTATGCTGCAGCCATGCAGGACACCTGGGCTGACAATATTCCCCTCACTGAATTCACTTATAATAATGGGACTCACGCGTCCATGGGGTTTTCTCCCTAAAGCCACGTTGGGTTATAATCCTTCATTCTCGGTCAGACCTTGCTTGCAGCCTGAGGTTCAAGCTGCCGAAGATCACACTGAACATATCAGGTTGACTCAATCCTTAGTGCAGGAACACCTTACCAAAGCCATCGATGACTACAAGCTGTTTGCAGATTGCAAGCGGCTCCCAGGTCACAATTTAATGGTGGGCTCCTATGTTATGCTCGATACCCATCATTTAAGAATTCAAGCCCTTTTCCCATAAGTTTGTTAGCAAATGTTTGGGCCCCCATTTGGTGGAGGAGGTCTTGAGTAACAGTGCATTCCAGTTGAAGCTCTTTGCTCATTGGAAACAGCACCCCATCTTCCATGTTTCCCAGATGTCGCCCTTCAAGGGTACAGTTCCCATGGAACCTGAACTGATCATCAAGAATGGGGAAGAGGCTGAGGTAGAGAATATCCTGGAATCCCAAAAATCCCAATGGTCCATACAATACCTCGTGGATTAAAAAGGTATCCAGCATATAAAAAAAGTTGGGTCAAGGCGCGCAATTGCGCAAACTTAATGGAACTGGTTGAAACGTTCCATGTAGCCCACCCCAAAGCTCCCCCCCAAAAAGTCGTGGCAATTATGGCGATCAAGTTACCCAAGGCGCACAAGAATGTGGCTCTCGTGCAGTTTCTTGGCGGTGGAACCCTTCCATTTAAAAAAGGAAAGGGTAATGTAAGTTCCAGGGAACATTCCCTGGGCGTTGATTGGGCCATTTTCCCATTCCTGAGCAAGAAGGTACTGAAGAGGATAACTGTACACCTTGTTACTCAGGGCGATCTCGCCCATGTGGTAGATGAGCGCTGGGTAACTACTCTTCCACTTTTGAATCTCTCCTCCGATACCCACACTTACCTCAGCAGAACTGTTATAGAGAATTAGTGAAATCTGCAATGAGATCACCAAAATGAAATTGATTAGAACAAAATCGAGTGGCAATCAGCCTGATGTTCAAATTTCAAATGGTCAAAAAGGGTTGAAGACTGATCTATTGGTCAGAACAGCTGACAGTTTTTGATTTGGCCAACACTATGATCAAAAAAATCACCCCCTCCCAAAATCATTGGGGATCATCCCTGATGGTCAGGTAGGGAATCAGTCACCATTGATGAGGGTTTGAAGCTTCCTGCCAGCAAATCGGGCGTTGCACCTGAAGCAACGATTCTGACTGAACAAATGGCCCAGTGACTGGGCATGGGTGGGTTGGGCGTCCCAAACCCGTTCCCAACCAAATGGGCCTGCCCCTACATGGGGTGGCCTTGGGGGATTCCCGCTGCTCATCAGGCCAAATGCCATTATGCCAACCGTCAGAAATGTAGCCAAGCCTCAGTTCAGATGTTTGAGGTCGAACTGACAGTGACTCAGCCTGCCACCAAATTCTTCAATGTCAGTTCTCAGTGAGCTTATCTTCCCCATTCCCAATAAATGCCAGTTAGGTTGAAATTGAGGGTCCTGATCCTGGCTTGTCCCACCAATCAACCACTATTTAATCAGTTGCATTGCACTGAGAAAATCGTGTTGGTCAATTTCTTTTTTTACTTTGCAATAAAATTTTGCCCCCAAAAAAACCAGACAATTTTTATTCAGTTGATTTTCTTCTGGCTGCATCCCCAATGGCTTTTCCCTGGTAGCCCATCAGTCCATGCACCAGATGGGCTCTACCAGTACTTATGGTCACTATGGCCCCCACCATTGTAGATTGGATTCAGCGAGTCAGATACTTCTGGCAATTTAACCCTGCTGTCATGAACTTTTGGCAACAGTACACTGGGATCTTGTGGCCTTATGTCCACCATTTTTAATCAAGGATCTGCCACCTTGTCTCCCCAGTTGAATCAACCCCATATACTGGTGAACTTATCAAAACTATCTCCATGACTCCGCCCCTGAAGTAAGACCTCCAGGATCTGAGCGGCCTCTATTTGGTTCGTTCTCAGGATCATAACACTGTTGTTCTACACCAACAATTCGTCATTTCCCAATGCCCAGCTCCATACAACATCATTCAGTTGGCAATGCCTCTGGAATTCTGGCTTGCTTTTGGGTGCTTACACATCCTGACTGGCAGGCCGGTCTAACTATTTCTGCCATTTCCATGACAGAGCTCCTGCAGAAGTGGAGATCCTGACTGATCTATGATGAAGGAGTAGAAAAAACCACCATACCTGAGGAGACATACCTCAGTAAATTTTAGGGTGCCTGAGAGTTATTGACACTGCCAGAGATGGTGTGATGAGTTCTTGTAAGTCTTGGGGAATGTCCTTTGGCTCTCAATCAGGTCATCTTCCCATTCCCAAGCAAAAAGACACTAAAGAGGATGGCAGTACCTCTCATCACTCCAGGGGGATCTCGGCTCACATAGTAGATGAGCGATGGGTTACAGCTCATTCGCTTTTTGGATCCCACCCCCAATACCCACACTCACCTCAGC
>JAKSZP010014940.1:0-68977 GCA_022478985.1 Massospora cicadina | reverse complement strand
CCGCAATCCAGGTGCCCAGGATCTTGGCAGCATGGGCTTTGAAGTCAAGCAGGCCCATGCCACCATGACGATGAGGGCCAAACATGACATCTAGCCATACTGGTGGTGGGCGGCCTGACCAAAGCCATCCTTGCAGCAGGGCATACAAGGATTTGAAAAAGCTTGGGGAGAAGGGGATGTCGTGGGCTCCAAACCAGACTTTGGAGAGGAGTATAGAGTTGGCTAAAACAACCCTGCCAGTAAGGGAAGTAGGGTGGGCTCTGAGGGAGGCGATGTTCTTCGTCACGTTGTCTAGAATGTGACTCTCCATTACTGCTGATGCATACCCGGCTGCCTCCACCCACACGCCCAGATGGCAGACTGGCCCTATGGTAGGGCGTGGCACGAAGGAAAGCACCAGTGGGGCGGTGTGGGGTGAGCTGGGAGGGCGAGCACGTGTGTGAGCAGATGGGGTCGTGGTGGGCACTGGTTGCTGGGGCCCAGCAGGTTTGATATTGACCAAGGAGGATGATTTTGGTTTTGGAAGCGTTCAGTGCAGCATTACTTACCTGTGAATACTCCTGGATGAGAGCTTCAAGTGCGCGTGCATCTTTATTATTAGACACCCCAACCACACAGTTGTCTGCAAACGCCATCATCTTGACTGGGGCTTGGCCTGGCACATGGACCCCAGTGAGTTGGACATTCACGTTTCGAAGTAGTGGGTCAAGGCTGAAGTTGTATAAGAGTGGGCTAAGGGGGTCCCCTTGTTGCAAGCCCCTTTATTAGGGCGGACTACTTCCGTTAGGAAGCCAGGGCCACGTACTGCCATTGTTGCAGATTCTGTGAGCAGCATCACTCAGTTGATGAAGTGAGGGGGTAGGCGGAATTGATGGAGGCAGCCCTGAGGTATTCCCAGTTTATTCTATCATAGGCCTTTTGTTGGTCCAAGAATACAAGTGCCCCAGAGGCTGTGGACTGGCATGCATTAGCCACAGAGTGAACGTTGTCCCAAATCGACCTTATGAGTATAAAACCGAATTGTTCTGGGGAGATGGTGGCAGATGCTACAATCCCTAAACGGTTAGCCATGATTTTTGTTAAAATTTTTGTATGCGTGTTAGTTAAAAAAATGGGGCGCAAGTTGGCTAGATCTAGCTTGTCTCCTTTCTTGAAGAATGTGACGGTGAAGGCCTCTTGTCCTCCTGGTAGGAGGCGCGTTTCCAGAAGGCTCTGGTTAAGTGAGTCAAGCAGTAGTGGGGATATATATTTAAAGTACTTTTTATAGAATTCATATGGAATGCCATCTGGGCCTGGGCATTTCCAGTTTGGCGCACTGCGGATGGCTGTCCATAATTCGTTCAGAGTAATCAAATTCATTATTTCCGGGTATCAGGAAATGGTGTGGATGTGGGTTTGGTCAAGAAATTCCGCCACTTCAGCTGGCTGAATTGGATCAGATCAGTATAGCTCAGAGTAATACTTTTGTGTTTTGATTGCCACTTCAGCTAGCATATCCACGATGAAATCATCTGATCTTCGCACCTGTGTGCAAGCCACGCTCTGGCATAGTGCACAATTTTTTTAAAAAAATATGCGGTGCACTTGTCACCCTCTGTAATGCATTTGGCCCTGTACTGAACACAAACCCAATGTTTGTGTTGCCTTTTGAGCGCGCGTTGAGGTGGGCGGCTGCCTCCGCCCACTTCCGGCCCCATGCAGGGCTGTATCCTGTGGCTGGGATGTTGGACTCCAGGTGTGCCAACTCTGCTAGAGCGCGCAAGATGATGGCCAATGAGGCTCATGAGCGTCAGGAGGAGAGGTGGCGAGAGTGGCAGATGGTATCCTCTTTGGAAGCTGCCCATGTGTAGATGGGGTCTGCGAAAAACGGTGTAACAAACTCTTTTCCCAAAGTTGCTGATTCCACCCAAGTGGAAAATCCTGGCGACGCAAGTTTGGGAGGGCGGAGTTTGCACTAATGTGGGGCTTAGTCACTGTGACAGGTAGGTGGTAGGTTATCGAGACCAGCCAGTGGTTGTAGAATTCTTTCTTTGTTGTTTTGAAGTGGGAAATGTGGGGTTAGAACTTCGCCGGCGTAAGGATAAGGTCTATGCAGGTCATGGACCTTAATTGGCTGTTGTGGACATGGGGTCACATCATGTTTTTGAGCAACGGGGCTCACCATGGCAGTGCATCCATTAACCCAAGGGTGGCCTTTAGAACGCGAAGTTCTACATGACCCTGGGGGGCGTGGGAGGAGGAAGGCCAACGGTTCGTTGGTGTGTTTAGCCAACAGTTCATATCGCCAACTATGAAAGGTCTGGGGTAGTGGGAGGGATTTGACTGAAAAGAAAAATTCCCAACGTTCTCGTGCACAGGTTGGGGTGTAGATGTCGATGATAGCGTGTGCCACATCAGCCTACAAGAAAGTTACAATGAGGACTCATCCATTGAGGAAGGATTCTGACAATAAAAATTTGAAATTTTTTTTCTGAATTAGCACCCCACAGTGCTATGATCAAAAGGATAGGGATGGGAGGAGCATGGTTTTCCAAGCATCCTTGGAACCTCGCAGACAGTGGGACTCCTGGATGGCCAGGATATCCACGGGTAAATTTTTTTGTATAAAACTCAGTTTCCTAGCCTGGGACGGCGAGGCCTTGAGTCTGGCAATATTCAACGTCCCTAAAGTGAAGGTTTCCCCCATCGCACCTTAGGTGCAAGGGGGTGGGCACCCTGGCCCACCAGCCTCCTCTGGATCCCCACGGGCCTTCAGGGCAGCGCGGGTGTTTGCAGCAACACTATCAGAAGATTTGTTAATTTTAGCAGACAGGTTTGCATTGGATTTTGCCTTCACTTTTTGTTTCCCCGACGTTGGATGAATTTTTTGCAGTGCAGATGAGTTTGGTGCACCATCAAGTGGGTCAAAAAAAAATTTTCAGGTAGGTTGGAGACCAAATTCAGTTTCAACCGGAGCTTGGTTGCAAAGATTGGGTGAAATTGAGTCACCCATCAGATCCTCAGATTGGGTGGCCCAATTGGCATGAGCTTCCCAATCTGATTGGTTGAGGGATTCCTGAGTTGCTTCTACCACAAAGGTTTCGATGTCCTCTTGGCGTTGGGAGTGTGGGATAGTGGTGGTGACTTTGGCTGCTTCCTTGGCCGCGGCCCTGTAGGCCTGCTTGGCCTTCTTCCACTCTTCCGGGGAGATAGGCTTTACCAGTAGGTAGCAGCCTTGTGCTCCCCGCGGGAAAGCCTCTTTGGTGCTTGCAGTTGGTTTGTAGTGCGCCTCTCCGCTGGCCATGGCCGCCAAGGGGTGCTCTTGGAATGTGATGCCCTCATTGGTGGGGCATGCGTGTGCCTTATGGCCAATCGCATCGCAGTGGGTGCAGATGGGGGGCGCGCTGTCCACGGTTACCTGGAAAGGGAGGGTGGTATCCCCTTCAATATTGATATATGTGGAGTGTGGGATCTGGGTTAGGTCCTTCACGATCTCCTCAGTTGGGGTCAGAACTGCGATGGCTTTGCCGGTGCACAGGTGTGGCATCAGCATAAAGCGTTGCATCTCAAAAGATTGTATTTTGCTGTAAACAGTGAGACCATCTTTCAGGTGTTGCTCCAAAATGGCATGTTTACCGTAGTAGGCAAAAAGTCAAACGTTAGGAAAATTTGGTTTGATTTTGTCCATCTGGTGCGTTTGGTTTTGATGACCCATTGCCCTTCAGGGAGGTCAATCACTACGAGCACCACAGCAGCTTCATCTGCTGCCTCCTTGTTTTAAAACTGAGGTCCAGCCAACTGCATGACATGGAGTGAGGTGCGACATACATCACGGTTGGGAAAAAAGTGTGCACATCCCCATAAAATTTTTCCCATAGAACTGTTTGTTGGATGTCCAGAAACACACAGACTCCATATTCCACCAATGAGAGTGGCTGGGAGTGCGGTGTGTTGATGTACTGGTTGCATCGTGCTTGCCAAGTGTTGATTTCTGGGGAAATAGTGACCTCCAGTTTTTTAAAACTTTTTTCTATTCTGTCAGTTTCTCCAGGGCGTTTCAAACATTTGAGGCCGCGGGCCTACCACCTGCTCCTCTTACCTTACTTGCCCAACTGCTCCCTGACATGGGCGCAGACTAATCTCCTCTGTGAGATTATCAAACTAGATACAGTCTTGAATTGAATAAGTTGCAAAAGTGATTGCAACGAGAGAGAAAAGTGCCAAACTTCACTTTTAAAATCCCTATATTATTCCAAATAAAGATAGAATTAGACAGCTCAATATATACTATATTTTTGATTTTTGGAATAATTGAAGAGACCAATTGCCCTTGTCTATATTTTTTAAGTCACTCAAGTGAGGCAGATATGACTTGATTGTAAGAAATATGTGAGTGGGGTAGAAATTACTTATAAAGAATATTTAACTGGATAATAGTCCTTATATAACTAGAATTCTCCATTATTTTTTTACAACTCAGTCACAGAACCTTGCTTTAGAATTTCTTTAAGAGTATCCAGTTATCAAATCCTCTTGAACTAAAAGCAGTCTTTTATGACAATCTGCTTTTAAAAAGTGGAAATCTCATTAACTTTTCTAAATGGTTTTATGCCAGCGCTCATTTATTGGTTACTAACTCCATTTCTCTAAATGATGCCATTAACACACAGTTACCTCTGACCTTGAGTCCTAGTAAGATGTTCAATTGTAAATGATAGGGTTTAAGTGGAACCTATCATGTATCTATGAGATAGAAAAAGATGGAATTGATAAAGATTCCATTTGGTACAATCAAAAAATTCCTATTTCAGAGGCCTCCCAGTTGGACATGTGTGCATGCCATCAAACCAAAGACAAAAACATAATATGTTCCTATTGCAAAGATTATCATCATACTATAGACTTATTGCATAAACAATGGGACAAGGAGGCGGAAAGATAACTGTTGGCTAAAGAGAGATCAGCATTAAAAAAGAGTCTTTTTGTACTGAAAATATCACTAATAAGCCTAATTAGCTTACTTTAAGTAATGCTCTAAAAAGAATTACCTCTGCAAATACCTAATGAACAAATGATCCACTTATGACAGTAATATTCTTAATACTGCTTCTTCTTTTATTTAATTGCCTATGTCCTTACTCTGACGCCACATTTTGGAAGCTTAATAACTTTAGTTGCCAAAGAAGTTCAATATAATGCCAAACTTGCAAATATGGATAGCGGGTCCCCTGGTAATTTCATTTCACCTAAACTCATGATAATCATGATTAAAACTGATTTGTCACATTACATGGAATATGGAACAGTTAGTCCCAAGTGTCAAAGTTTACTAGGGCCTACTCTGCACGTCCATTTAGATTTGGTAAAATATTCTTAAAACTTTGGCGCTGGCCCTTGACAACCTCAATTATGATTTACTTCTAGGACTCAGCTCTCCAAAAGTATGACACTATCTTCCATTATGTTGAAAGATCCTTATCCTTATTTGAGACACATGTAACCCAAGTTTAAAGTACCAAGAACAAGGAATGTTTAAGGACTTGTACCTGTTTACTGGAGACAAATGATAAGACTGTTTTAATTGAGTATCATGTATAGGTTTACCACGTGCAATTACCACTACATGTGATTGATGGAACAGAAGGAATGCTCTTATATTCCAAAACAAAAATTAATTTCTTCAAAGTCTCAAGTTAGACCAATACTCAGGTACACATGATTAATATTTGGGAGTCTATGGGACATAAAATATTCTGGTTACCCATATTTAGAAAATATTGTAATTTCTAAAGGTATCCTTGATCCTGAAAACGCCAGTCAAATCTCAGTACTACTAGCTTAACTAACAGCTAAGACGCGTAAGGTGGGACCTAACAATCTTATAAAAAAAGTACAGCTAAATCCAGTTTAAATATTGATAATGTCTGATGGTTTGAGATACTCATGATTTTAGTTTAGAGGCTCCTCCTATGGTGGCTATAGATAATACTTTAATTGGAAAAGATATGACTCATGTACAAAGGAAACGATTGAAAATCTACTTGAGGTTTAAGCCAATCTATTTACCATCTCACATATAACTTCAGAAATATAAAAAGAATCATACACAATGTAGAAACAGTGGATTCTCCCCCCATCCAAGTGCAGTATTATCAGAAGACTAAATTAGAAGAGCTTGAGTTGCTATAGAAATCAATCAGTTATTGGACTTGGGACTTCTGGCACCATATTAAAGCCCAAAGATTCTCCATTATATCTCATACAAAAAAGGATGGAGCCATCAAGCTTTGATAGACCATCAAAAGCCAAATTGGATATTTAAATAGTACATATACCTTCTGCCCTGGGACAATGACTCTTTATGCCCCTTACCAGAGCTCAGTATCTCTTGGAAATGGATATGACCAGAAATTATTGAAAGTTTAATTTAGCACCTAAGAAAAGCTAAATGCGCTATAATCATCATCAAAGAGTTGTTTGCGATGATTCAATTGCTTAAGTGATATGCAATGGGCCGGCCAATTTTCAGCAAGCAAAAGTTGGACTATTAAGTGACCTGAGATTATTGTGCTTATTAATAAGCCTTAAAAAATACCAAATTAATCCTTAATTTATTATGGGAATTTAGGTAAGTTCTAGAAATTCTGTAAACGTTTGAGACAAGTATCCCTTAAGCCTAAGCCTTATAAAGGTTCATCCTTTTAGCCTGAAATGGAAATTCTTGAGCATAAATTCACCAATTGAGCGATCCACTACTTCCAGACAAGATTGCCACAATTGAAATGATAATCTTCACGACTTATAGACATCCAAGTGCTCCTGGGTGGTTGAATACTACAGGTAGTTTATTTTACATTTTGCCAACCTCATCAAACAACTAGTTTATCTTATATAAAAATGTTCTCATCAGATATAACCTTGAGTACGATCAAGCGTTTTACTTTCTTGGATCTTCCATAATTACCCAGCCTGCCCTCATATATCAAATTTAACCAGCCATTCTTGGTATTACTGACTTAGTAATGAAGATGTGGGGGCCATTATTGCCCAGTTAGTCGACCAACAAGTAGTTTTTCCTGTGGTTACTTCAAAAAACCCTATCTAAGGCTGAGATGAACTACAGTGTTACCCAAAAACTCTTATACGTGCTTCTTAGGATTAAGCATTTCTGACCTTATATGGATCTTACTTCACCACCATTAAAGATCATGTGTCATGGTTGAACGACATCATAGTGGGGACCAACCCTAAGGATAAGGCTGGGCGCCAGGAGGCCCATAAGGTGAAGCTTCAGGACGTCCCTGACCCCAGGCATACACTAGACCAACGCTGGGTACAAGCTAAATATGCCAGGTTGGTACTAGTGAGGTGCTAAATGCCCAGCCCCTTACGTCAGCCCAGGTGTTAAAACGAACAGTTTATATAATTAATGCAGATAGTTCAATTTGGTTAGTTGAGGAATGGGGTTTTGAAACCCTTTATATTTATGAAATCATGCATTTGGGTTGGATCCAACTTCAATCAATTACTTAAGTGAAGTCAGTTTTGGTGTTTTCTACCAATTTGGATGATAGTCTTTGCCTATTGGTGGATTGGTGCTCGGGACCACTTCAGCAGACTTCGAATTTCCCCAAAGAAGTTTAATTATGTTTTCTGTGACCAACATTCCTTGTTGGTTGACTTCCCAAATAAACATTTTCTCGTTTTCCCATTTTACTTATGTTATTTCAAACAAACCTGTGCGTGGACCCCTTTTAGGAGTTCTCATGCTACATTAACCATAATATTTTACATATAGTAAAGCTTGCCCTTAGTGCACCATTGGTTTTCCCAGGTTCCCTCCAACCTGGGACGCTTGCCCCTTTCTTCTTGGTGCGCTGCATCGTTTTTTGTGTGGTAATTTTTATAATGTTCACACTCTTTTCCTTGAGTTATTATTGCTCTAGCACCCTCTGCTGGGCTCTAGTAACTTTGGTAATAACGGCTAGTTTCCGTGCATTGGCTCTGTGCATCGTGCACCACCACACTGAAAACAGAAGTTTTATAGACACTCTCCTTACAACATGCCTCCCTCAAATGGCTCCAACAGATGAAGGATCTTGATTGGAATCTTGCTAATGTGCACTAAAGATAAAGAATAGTTACTTTGCTATAATTTATCACGCCAGTACTACCCATAAAAATGCAGATAGATTGTTGAAGATGGCAACATAAGCTGTGTTAGTATTTGAAGAAGACCGCCTGTATAATTTATTGGCCAGCCTGACCAATGGAAGCTGTAGAGACTGGAAAACAAAGACAAATTAAATACTATGATTAAGAGTATCAAAAATAAGTATGGGATGCTCTACAAACTAGTAAACGGAAAGTGTTTGCCATATGTGTTTTCATCCTCTCAGATCAAATATACTCAAAGGTCACTCCATAATAGGACATGGAAAATAACAAAACATATGATTAGTAGAAAAGCAATGGTATTTGAACCTAATTCTAGAGACTACTCATGAATTATTAGAAGCCTTATTAACATGCTAGATGTAGGACTGTCTATGCCCCCGCTATCAGCATCAAGTTGTGTCTTCTTCACTGATATTTAGCGTGGTCAATGTCGATGTAGTAGGTCTTTTATCCACAGGTCTCCATGGCCATTAATTCCCTCAGCCACTGACCTCTGTTGGATATCCTGATATTGGACATGATGGGAAAATATCAAGTAATTGAATCCCATAAGTAAATTAACGCCCATATATGAGAAGGAAGATAAAGAATTTACATAAATTAATCATAGGGAAGAACTGATTGTTGGTAAGACTCAATTAGTTACCAAGAAGTCCCATCAAACCATTTAAGCCTAACTTAACCCAAGATGAAATCCTGACTAATTGGAAAGAAGTATCATTGGTTTTTAGGCTACCATTACAATAGGTGGCACATAAGGTATTAAGTTATGATATATCTGAAAAATAGTAAGAATCAAGAATCTTCCCCATAATCAACCTAAGTGATACCAAGTCTCATTCAACCATGTACATTAACATACCTTTTCTTACTATAAAAAACATGTACTATAAAGTCATTATAAATAATCTAGTATACATCGCCTGAACAAGAGGCTCCCAAACAGATATCCCCTCTATTAACTTTTTAATCTTTTTTCTTCTTAGGTTTATTTAGCTAAATTTAACATATAAAAACCCCTATTCTATACTAAAATAAGTTTATGTCATTAGTATATACTTTTTTGGTACTTGACTTTAAAAATCCTTTTTCACCTTACTTACCATAGGTTGGATACTTTATTTGATGGAACCTAAGCGTGACTTGACACACTTAAAGATAAACAATATACTAAAATGAAACTTAGACTGCCTTAATTATTAACTGTTAAGTTTCTTTGGCACAGCATCATCAAGCTCAAAAGGAAGCCCAATAGGCTGGTGTTCACTAAAGGGCGCTCAAGCATAGATTATCAATACTTGCACCTGATTGATATCACCATGAAAAATTACCAAATGATATTGTTACCTGATGGGTGCACAATGGAAACGGTGAAGAAGATGACAAATAGGAAGTTCACTCATCGTCACATCTTATATAATACAACAAAATCTAATGAAAATTCTCAAATCTTGTCATCTAACATGGATTTCTAATTTAGGAGCTCAAGGAGTATTTTGTGGGGTCATTAACCCAGTAAAGATTCAGCTGCTAAAGAGCATTCACCATGGATAAGACTCTCATGAAACTATAAGGTTGAAATGTTATTCCTGAGACATACAGTTCAAGTGCTAATCTTTCTTACTATATCCTGAGATTAATACACCCAGCGCTTTATTACATTGAAAATTTACTAGGAGCTCATAATGAGGAACTTCACCATCATATCATACCCAAGGGGCCTTATGTATGTCATATACACATATATTTAATTAAGCATCACAAAGTATAGGGGACATTCGCTTCTTGATAAAAGCAAATTGTTCCTATATCCTTCATCCTCATAACAAAATGTGGAATATTTATTCTGGTGCTATCAAGTATGAGAAGGAGACTATGTAGCTTCTATAAAAGGACATTACAGAGCTGAACAAAATACAGGAGATTACTCAAACCATTGCTCAAGAGCTCTAAATACAAGACGCCGAAGCTCATGGTGAAATGGAGGCCTAAGCTTCTACTAGCCTTAATATTAAGGAAGAACCAATCAAGCTACTCAAGTCTTGGCTAGAGCAAGCCCTAAGGCAACTTGACGAGCTGGAGGCCCATTGAACCTTTAAGCCTTAATTGTTAACACCCAACGTTATTTCCTGAGTGGCCCGTGTTGAGCAGGATCTGGCATCACATGCAACTCAGGTGTCTACTCTTTCCATTATCAAGCAACTCAAAATATTAAAGAGTGATATGAGAGGCAAATCACCTAGTTTAGAAGACACATATCAAGTCTACTGCCGCCTCAATGAAGCTTAGCAACGCTGGAATACTCTCACAGAAGAGCTGAAAACTGAGACCAACAAGCCTCCTCAAAGCACTGAACGCAAAGAGTGAAAGAGGACATTAGTAAGCGCATTGGTATATTAAAGGATGAGAATAAACTATTGCAAACTAAACTCTCATCTGCTCACTAAAAATCATGATCTGGACATCCACTTTAAGATATTGGAGAAATTTTAAATCATTATCAAAAGAATAAATAATTTTCTGGATGTCACGCAAAGACCTACATTGGTGGAAATGGAGCAACATATTAATCCTCTATAGGATCAATTATGCCAAATTTTATACTAAGTTAACAGATCAACACATTTACCAAAATTGCTGAATTTAAAGCTCCTAGAGTACATTTCATGACAGGATTTGAGGCCGCTACCTTTAAACCTACCTTCAAGTACAAGTTTACACCAGGTGAAGAGATTACGACATATTTTTCTACATCTATGAAGCCACTATGGAACGTGCAACTGATCATTTAAAGCTTAAGAATATTTTATCTTGTTTTAGACATATGACTCAAAAGGTTATGGTACCTCATATAGACAACCTGCACATATGGAGAGAAATGAAGGAAGTGCACATCAAAGATTATATATCTAAAAAAACTTGAGTATGAAGAAGCAGGCCTTAATGAAAATTGCACTACAGCGAAATGTAACCCTAGCCAAATTTTAAGATCATTTTTATGTTAAGGCCCAAATTCTGTTGACCTTAAAGATTCCTACATTGGATGATACTGTATATGCCATTGTTCCAGTTTACATAATTATCTTTACTTAGCCATTTATTTCACGCCTATCAAATAAAGCTTCAATTCCATCTTAGACATAAAAAAGTCTTGATCAATGTTTTTGATATAATTAAGCCTGTATAACTACCAAAAGGCTTCCACAAAACTCAGAGTGTATACCATGTAGGTAGTGAAGCCTAAGAATGCGTAGAAGCCCAAGTGAAACTATCGCAAGAACAACCATACCAAAGATATGTGCTCTAAGAAGAACCCTGATCTTGCTAAGCAGGTAAAGGGCATTCAGCTTAGGGTCAGTTGCCTCTAAAGCTGACCAACCTAATTTACCTAAAAGTGAGACATTGCAGCTCACTCTTAAAGCATGCATTAAGATTAATGCAGCAATGACTCTGAAGGTGGTTTTGAGGACAAAAGTTATTATGTTTTAGTTACACCCGCTGAGCTTACCATTCCAGATCAATTAAATGCTGAAAATATTGAGGATACCCAGGTCCCAGAAGGCATTTACCTAAATCGGGTTATTGGGTGTCTCAGAATAATTGATACAGCCAGCAATGATGATCATTACCTTACCCTGTTGATCTGATCTATATAGAGCATGCACAGTCTAATGGAGATTAAAAGGAATATCATGAGACTTCCTGAAAGCCTAATGCAACGTTCCATATTAAAGAGGTTTTAAACCTCCCACTAAAGTTTGTAGGAATCATTGATAAAGTGGAAGTGTTATTCAGGAGGTCTGAGTCACGGCTATCTTAGATATGGGATCACCTAATAATGTTGTCTCATCTTGTCTCATCACGAAGATCAAGCTCTCCCCCAACCTTGAATACACTCAAAAGTATAGCATTGCAAGTATGAACAACACCAAGGCAATAGGTGCATACCCATCACTGCTAAATTGAGTCAGCAAATTATTTTACCATCTCCTTTAGTTTCCCTGAACAAAAGATAGTTTGTTATTCTTATTAATATTAAGTTATAATCAAATAAAAAGAAATAATTAATCTTTAAAGAAAGTTATTTATCACTCCTTAATTATAAGGTTCCCCTTGTCTGGATAATAAAGACTCCACAAAAATTGGATTACTCATGTTTGGTCAGAAACCCTGTTTCTCCTTTACCTTTAAATAGTCTACTTTTGGAAGAAATATTAAAAAGCTCCCCAACTCAGTAGATGCTTCAGAAGGAATACCATTTTATGCTACTGAGGAGATAAATATTTGGCCAGGAGAAGAAAAAGTGGTATCTACCAACATAACCCAGAGTATACCTACAAACTGCTTGCTACATATGACTATTGTAAATGGATTCATATACTTGAACCAAGAGATTTACAAGGATTTATCAATCTAGCTTATCAGCAGCTATTTAGATACTACTTGTAAACCTAACCAACCTAGATATCTTAGTCAAGAAATAGCAAGAGATCTGGAAGGTTCATTGATTTTTAGTGATGAAAGTAATAATGTACACTTTGCTGGTGCTCACTTTGATTTTGGCCTACCCACCAATAAATTAATTGTGCCATTGCTAAAGTCTAAATATGCAATAAGTTCAATTAAGAGAACTTGAGAAAGTGCATCAACTGTGAAGACTAACATAATGTTTTCTTTAAGTCAGATGATGACTATGGTCACATGAAAGGCTGGACATATAATATCAACGTAATATACTCAACCATAATATGATTAAAGACACATAGGAAGTCAAAGGTAGAGAAATATAGGAAGACCAAACACACGCAACTTTCTGGATGATGACTTATTTGTGCCCTCCCAGAGTCCATGTCATACCCACTGATACTTATAAAGAAGAAAATTGTGGTTACAGAATAGTGATGGATTACAGTAAGTTAAATAGCCTTACAAAGAAGGACAGCTATCTGATTCCATGAATTAAAAAGTCTCTGGCCTGATTCTCTAACTTAAATTACTTCTCCATGATGGACCTCGTCAGTTGCTAATGGCAGATGGATCTGTCTCCAAAGGGCAAATAAAAATGCGCGTTAATATGCATGGAAGGATTATTTTAGCCTACCTGGCTCCCTTATGGATTATGAAAGGCTCCCGCTTGTTTCATTGGGCGATGGATTACATCATGCAAGATACTAAACTAATCAATGTGATTGTATACTTAGATGACATAAGGTGCTCTTAAAATTCTTTAAAAATCATCAGATCTATCACAGTTCATTTTTCCAACGGCAAAGAGAAAACCACATCAAATTCAAACCTGAAAATGGTACCTTTTTCAAATAGGAACTGGAATTTTTAGGAAATGCTATATTGTGGGAAGAAATTAAAACCTTTTATGATAACGGTGAAGAAATTTCAAAGATATCCTAGCTGAAGAGCGCCCAAGGATCATAGGCTTTTTAGGAATGATGGAATATTACCATCAATTTATCCATAATTTCGCTCACCTCACTGAACCCCTTGTCCGTTTGCTTTCTAAAACACCCTTGTGTGTATCCATTAGAGCAAAAAACTGCATTTAAGACCATAAAAGTCTTGTTGAAGAGAAGACTAACCTTATGGCACTCAGACTATGGGAAGCCATTTATCATGTCTACAGATGCCTCTAACTTAGCCCTAGGAGTCATATCATCAAAACTTGATGATGAAGGCATTGACCATCTGTTGTCCTACTACAAAAAAACGCTTCTAAAGCTGAGCATTATCCTGGCGTCACATAGAAATAGTGCTTAGCTGACCTTCTTGTAATGAAACATTTCTGGCCCTTCTTTTATGGTACAAACGTTACAGTTTTACATACCACATTTCTTTGAAGTGGGTGAAAAACATGAAAGATCCCACAGTAAGGTTAGGCCATTGGACTATCAAACTTCAGCACTATGACATGGACATCATCCACTGAGCTTGAATGAAGCATATGAATGCAGAGAGACTGACAAGATTGCCTTACTACATTTATATAATAGTGAAGCTGAATGGTAGCATGACCTACTCATGAATTGAGAATCTTTTGAGGATAAAGATTAACCAGTATAAAAGATGTTGATAAACACGCCCAAAATATGAAAGTTCTTGATGGTTTACTATATAGGAGGTTGGAACTGGCTGGATACTTTACTTGCGACCTTTGTAACTGGTACCAGCTATAATGGAAGACCAAAATCCCTTAAAAAGTGGAGGATCCAGAAAAACTTGCAAATGAATCAAGGACTGATACTATTGGGAAGCAATACTGGACTCTATAGTGGAAGTCTTAAACGCTTGTATATCTATAAAACATATGCCGCATAAGGCCAAATACAAGTTTCAACAAATGACCCCTCAGCAGCTATTTTATACCTACAGTCTTGATGTCATAGGTACATTATCAGAATCCACAGGAGGAAACTGACACATTCATGTAGGGATTGATGATTTTACAAAGTAGTTTGAAATAATTACTATTCCTGTGCAGACCACCAAATCTACCACTAACTTTTTATGCCAAAGTATTCACTAAGCATTGTTGCTCATAGGTACAGCTATGCAAAAATAGGAAGAAATTTACTTTAAGAGTTATGAGAACCTTGGATACAATCATTGGAACTTAACAACCCCTTCCAGCATCCTACAACTCATCAACAAATGGGAATGTGGTGAGAGTGAATGGAACGTTAGTTTTTTTTAGTACTAGATGGTCCCAATGGAACGTTAGTTTTAATATTACACAAGATGGCCATTACCAACCCATTACACTAAGACAAATATTAAACCAAGTGCATTTATAAATTATAGGATAAGTTTCTATTGAAACATAAAAATCTTATCCTTCAAGGCCTTATACAAGAGAACATAGTATTCTGGCTCTTTTAGGTCATGAAGTTACCAGTGATAGTACCAAAGAGCCTGAAAAAAGCGCTAGAAAGATTATCCCAAAAGATTATACAACTTCAATCAGAGGCAAAGGATAATTTAGCCAAGATGGTTACAAGAGAAGGCCAAGCAGCATATGCATCTTGCCAAACTTTAACTGCCTTTACAAATTCAGATTTAATCTTGTACTATCACAATTGTATTGTAATTAAGTTATTATTAGAATCCATTTGGGATGGGCCAATCAATATAAAATACAAACGTGGGGTCAGTACTTATTAAGTTTTTAAAGATGGGGTAGCTCTCAGCCATATACATAGCCAATTCTTACATCAGTAATCCCTAGCAATTATCTTTGAATGGGGTGATGTTGGATATCCTGATATTGGACATTATGGGAAGAATATCAAGCAATTGGCTCCATTTTAGTAAATTGATGCCTAGATCCAGAGAAGGAGATAAAACATTTCCATTAATTAATCATAAAATATAACAAATAGTTAGTAAACTCAATTTGATACTAAAAAAATCCTTAAGACCCATTCAAGAATAAAGTACCCCAAGGTAAATTCTTAACTAGTTGAATAACGGATCATTAGAGTGTCAGTCAACCATTACACTAGGTGTCACACAAGGCAGTAAATTAAAATGTACCCAAAAAAGGGTAAGAATCAATAAATTTCCCCACAATTTACATAAGTGTTACCAAGTCTCATCCAACTTAATACATTTACCTACCTTTTCTCCCTATCAAAAATATGCTACAAAGGCATTATATAATATGGAATGCATCTCCTGACAAAGAGATTCCCATACATATTTCTCCCTCTCTTTATTTTTAGTCCTTTTCTTTATTGTGTTTATATTGTTAAATGTAACATATAAAAGCCCCTATCCTATACTATAATAAAAGTTATGTCATTATTCTACACTTCACTTTGGTCCTTGACTTCAAAAGTCACTTTCCCCATACTTACTGTTGCAATTTTGAAATGACTGGATGATAATCTTGGGACAGTCGGACTGAATCTGCCAACATAGTATCAGTTATGAATATTTGAGTGCCTTGAGATGAGGCGATATTGGGATATAACGGGTCTTATTGGATATATGAGTTTATTGGATCGCCTCTATATAAGGTGATGTTGACATTTTAAAGATATGAAGTAAATAACCTACAAATAGGGTGACAGCGAATTAAGAATAACGAGCCAAATTTGAGGAAAATTGGCGGAATAGAATAACCCAAGCAATGAGAAATAGTATCACCTGAAGCCGATGTATATAAGCAAAATGGGCGATTAAGAAAGGTAGGTTTTTTAGTGCAAGACGAGTGAGACAAAAAACATAGCTGTATTCAGAAAATAAATAAAAGAACAGGTCAGGGCAATTACTCCTGTTTTTAATATATATTCAAGTGCATCTGAAGGACAGACGATCTTCGCATCATTTTTTCGTTGTTCAGAGGGCTCAACCTGTGTGAATAGCCCAGCGGATCCTAGTGATACCGCCCAAAATTATAACAGTGGTGCTCACTACAGGGGGCCCATTGATCAACCACCCAACACTCTGGAACTCCAGTCGTCAATCATGCCTTACCCAAGTCATGTCATTGGGAGTCCTCCAAAACCCCATATCAGCTTCACATGAGGATTCAATGTTAACTTGGACGCGGTAATCAAAAACCAAGCTGAACTCCTTCAAGAATTTAACGCGGTCATGCATCAACTTGATAGTATGTTTAGTCAAATAAGAATTTTGGGACAACAAAACGAAGAACTTACTGAATGACTAAATGATGCCACCCAGTGGCTGCAATATGCAGAACAAAAGATTCTCTACTTCTTCTCAGTTATCTCGCTGAGAGGATGATGATTATAAAGAAGAAGCATCCTAAGAGGAGAAAACAGCGTTGGTCATAGCTACGACCCTCAAGGTAATAACACAGGATATTCATATGAGTTGGAACACCACTTACCCAGTAATGGCTGTATCACCTACAACCAACGGTCATGCTACCACCAAAGCAACAAATATCCCAACTTCTACTAATTCTGCTCCTCATCGAGAGTCTGCTTTCAGGTCTCATTCCATTCCTCAGTGCAGACATAACAACTGTGAGCAAAAAGGAGGAAATTAATATTGAAAAGATAACCCCATTTGACCACAATGGGAACAGACATGGGTTACTTAAACAATTTGAGTTTGCCATGAAAGGAGTCTCCGATAAATGGAAGGCTAAGTTTCTAATATCTGCCCTGGATGTAGGAAGTGCCAATCAGGTCACCTGTTACCTCCCCAGTAGTTCCATTTCCTATAAAGGCATAAAAGACACCATACTCCGCTTGTTTGGGGGAACTCAAAAATGTTGCAACGGAAAGCAGAATTTTTAACAATTGGGTTCCGTTGAAATGAGACTCTCATTAAGTTCGCTGATCAATTCACAACAGAAGCCCATGTACTGATTGGAGCTGGGCATGTAGCAGAAGCTGACATGAACATTGCCATGTTTACTGTGGTAAAGCCATATTGCAAACTTTTTAATGTTATTTCACCGCTTCTGGATAATAATTTACCTCTGCTTAAAATTGTACAGTTTCTACGTCAGGTATCCCCAATCCTTTTTAATGCCAAATTCAGATTATAAGACTACCGCTGCCCCGGCACCCTCTTATTCCAGAGAATACTATTGGCCACCTCCAGCTTCATTTAGTAATCCTCAGCCTTACTATAGCTCTGCGCCTCATCCTCGGCCAAATTATAATCAACAGTATAATCAGCATCAATGGGCTGGCCATGACAACCGCCAGCAACCTAGTTATTGACCTGGACCCAATTACACCAACTGTCAACAATAAGCTTACTGACCTGGAACTGGGTATACGGAGTGACCTCAACTCTTCCTGTCTGGACCTCCTTATGATAACCCAGGACATGGTTCTTATGGGGTTAACTGCTACGAATATGGTCGCCCTGGTCATTTGGCAAAATTCTGCCACAATCGCTGCATGAATTATGTACAATAAGACCAATACTACCAGAGAAAAGATGGAGTGGAGTAGAGATGGGACCCTCTACCTCCGTGATACCCACTCAACACGTCACCAAATCAATAGCAGTATATTTTGCAAAAGTTCCTCAGTACAATGATGAAATTTTATACCAGCAGCCAGTTGGAGGAGTAAACGTAGTAACCTGAGCTCAAAGCTAAGGCAGCAGCAGAAGAGTCTCTCGAACAACTAAAGCCCTATGCCTGTAAAATGCTTGATTAAGCATCCTTGGACCAACTTGATCCTGCCACAGATGTACCAACTCTAGGAGTGACCGTCGCCCTTCTGGTGGATACCATTGTTAGAGAATACCCTAAGTCAGAGAGGTGATTAAGAATTTTCTTAGGAAAAGAAAGCCCATAAATGTTCACATATTAAACAGTCAATATTCTTCTTATACTGAGTGTACATACTGTGATATTTTTGTAGCAAAAAATAGAGTTCGCGGTATAATAGATACTGGTGCTCCAGTCTACATAGATTCCACTAGGTTAATGCAAAAATTAACGTTGAAACCTGATGTGGACCATCACATGGTTTATGAGACTACTGAAGCTATAAGCACTGTCTCTGAGGGAGCTTATAGCGCGCTGCCTCTGCACTTTGGATACATTGTTGTTGTGGCTCTGGCAATTGTGTTACCAAATGGATACTATGACATATCAATTGGGACCACTTTTCTGCGTCATTTTGGGGCTATTGTTGATATGATAGAGGAAACCCTCGAAATCTTGGGTCAGCGGATCCCAATATACTTTACTACTAGGGGAGTACCAAAGGATATGGTGCATACAAGTCATATCAACCTCGCCTATATTGATGGGGTATGGCCTGTTTACTACCATCAACTGAATTGCAAAACTTGGGCCCTTCCTCAGCAGATCTATGAATATCAAGGGATACCTCTTTGAGCGGCAGGGCCCATATCCATCTCTTCCGGCCACCAAGTTTTAGTGAATACTGAGATAAAGGTGGAAGTGCCGAGTGGTTTATATGGGGAAGTTATTGGGCTCTACCATCAAACATGGTTTGAGCCGCATGTGGCTCCAGGAATTATACTCCCAGGACATGGTGAGATAAAGGTTTTGTTAGCAAACCTGCAGAGCGAACCAATGCAAATATGCTGCCACCAAACTATAGTGTATCTACATCTGATTCCCATAGATGAGGTCCATCAGGGTCACAATTTCAGATCATTGGATGAATTTGGACTACCACTTGAACCAACGGTTTATGTACTAAAGGTGGTACCGCGGAGTAATTCAATAGGATTAATGGATAAACAAAAAGATCAAGCAATGGCTTTATTTCAGAAATATAAGGGGATTTTTGCTGTTGATGATCACGTTTAGGTGTGCTCAGGGGTGGTCCCTCGATTGGACACCAGTGATCATCCTCTAATAAGGTCTCAGCCGATCTGCCACTCTTGGGCACCAGAAGATGTGGTTACTGAAGAAATTGATAAGTTATTACAACAAGGGATGCTTGAACCATCCAAGAGCCCGTGGGCTTCTCCTGTTCTGATAGTAAAAAAGAAGGATGGCACCAACTGGGGTAATAATAGACTTCTGAAGCTCAACAGTATTACAAAAAAGGTTTTGTACCCCTTGCCAAGAATTGATGACACCCTGGACCGATTAGGGGGTGCCCATTACTTTTCTGCAATAGACTTAATATCAGGCTACTAGCAAATTGAGTTAACCTTGATGGAACAGGAAAATGTGCTGTGATCACCTCTAAAGGACTTTTTCAACCAACACGGATGCCTCAAGGACTGTGTAACGCTCCTGCTACTTTTCAGCGAGCTATGTACATTATTCTTGGCGATCTGAAAGTGTCATGCATTTTAGTTTACCTCAATGATATTGATGTTTTCTCTCAGACCTTTTTGGAGCACCTCATCCACCTTGAAGCAGTATTCTGCAGGCTGGCTGAGGCGAACATTAAAATTAAACCTTAGAAGTGTAACTTTTTGAAAGATCAGCTGAATACCCAGGTTTTGTGCTAGACTTGACTGGGCTGCAGCCACAACCGGCTAAGGTGGAGGCCAACAGCAAGATGGCTACGCCTAATAGTAAGCGTAATATACAGGTATTTCTGGGGATGGTTGGTTACTACTGACGCTTCATCCCTAATTTTAGCTGTATTGGGGGCCCACTATTCAATTTGTTGAAAAAGACTCTGTTTAAGTGGATGGAACGTCATCAATCCACTTTTAATGCACTTCATACAGCACTGAGCAGTGAACCGGAGTTGCAATATCCAAACTTCAATTGGGAGTTTATCATTCAGATAGATGTGTCCCTTTCCACTGTTGAGGAAGTTTTATCAAAAGATGATGAGGGAGAAGAACATCCTGTTGAGTTCTGTAGTCAGTCTGAACTGTCATGAGTTTAACTATACTGTGACCAAGCGAGAGTGCTTAGCAATAATCTATGCATATATAAAATTCAGAGTCTAGCTGCATGGGGTGAAGTTCAAAGTCATAACTGATCATGAGTCATTATGCTGGTTGCAGAATCTCAAAGAACTAGAAGGACGGCTGGCTTGATGGGCTCTCATGTTAAAGGCTTATTATTTTTTGATTCTCCATTGGCCAGGAGCGAAGCAACAGAATGCTGACTGTTTATACCAGATACTGACTATTGCGGTGACAGCAGACTTCAGCGATGCGATGTATTATAAGATGCTCAGCAGAAGATATGACGACAAACCACCCCAAGTAATTAAAGTGTTAAATGAATTGCATACAAATACCTTCCAATGGAATAGGGAACTGTACAAGCAATCAGTGATACTATGGTGAGTTTCCCACAGCCCTCCACACAGCCAGAAATCATTATGAGCGCTCACAGGGCAGTCAGGTATGGTGGCGTGCATAAGACTATGGAGTTGTTATGCACACAATACTATTGGGAAAGTTTAAGTTTCGATGTGCTCAAAACTATTTCCTGTTGCCATCAGTGCCAAATTGGAGAAGCTGTTCCACCATACGACGTCATATTGGTTAGAGAAGCCATATTTCGCTTGGCATATGGTTTCCATTGATGTTGTTTGCCCTTTGCCAACAGGAGCCGACTGTTGTAAGTACATTCTAGTGGCTATTGACCACTTGACCCGGTAGGTTGAAGCAAGGGCAATATGAGATCTGGGGGTAGTGATGGTGGCTAAATTTGTGTTGGAATGAATTATTCAGCAGCACGGTTGCCCTCAGTTTATTCTCACTAATAATAGATTCAACTTCACCTTGCACATCCTTCCAAAGCTGAATGAGCTCATGGGAATCCGCGGAGTTCTGATGATCCCATACCACCCCGAGTTCAATGGAATGGTTGAATGAGTGAATGGGACTCTGGTGAACATACTACAAAAGTTAATAATGGATTGCTTTTTGATTGGAGCTCTCTTTTTCCACCACCATGTTCGCTTATAACATTAGTTACTATTCTGCCATGGGGAAGAGCCCCTTCCAATTACTATTTGGCTGACACCTGGCTCTTCTGGCACTGCTTTATGCATGTGTAGAAGACACTGGTGGACTAGAACCCCACCACAATTTGACTAATCTTGCGAATATCCTGATCAAGCTACAAACTGAATCATATTCCTTCAGCTTGTCTAAGAAGATTAGGAATCAGGCCGCTGATTAGATATGCCATAGTGGGTTGGTGCCATTTAAGGAAGGCAATATGGTTCTCTTTCACAATCAGCATGGATTCAGGCAGAAGCATAAGCTGGCTAATATTTGGATCAGCCCATTTGAAATAATAGAGAAGACTGGAGTTGATGCGCATACTATTAAGGATCCTACAAGTGGATGGATCATTAACTGAGTACATGCAAAATTCCTCAGACCTTACAAACAATAAGATCTTATTGTCCAGTCAAGGAGGGGGTAATGTCGAGATTTTGATATAACTGGACAATAATCTTGGGACAGTCAGGTGGAATCTGCCAACATAGTATCAGTTATAAATATTTGTGTGCCATGAGATGAGGCGATATTGAGATATAATGGGTCTTATTGGATATATGGGTTTATTGGATCGACTCTATATAGGGCGATAAGCTGATGTTGACATTTGACAAATATGAAGTAAATCGCCTACAAATAGGGTGACAGCGGATTAAGAATAACGAGCCAAATTTGAGGAAAATTGGCGGAATAGAATAACCCAACCAATGAGAAATAGTATCGCCTGAAGCTGATGTATATAAGCAAAATGAGCGATTTTGAGAGGTAGGTTTTTTAGTGCAAAATGAGCGAGACAGCAAAACGTAGCTGTATTTATTAAATAAATAAAAGAACAGGTGGGGCAATTGCTCCTATTTTTATTATATTTTCAAGTGCGTCCAAAGGACTGATGATCTTCACATTGTCTGTCCGTTGTTCAGAGGGCTCAACCTGTGTGAATAGCCCGGCGGATCCTAGCAATACCGCCCAAATCTATAACACTTACCATAGGATGGATTTCTAGTTAAAGGATATAAGCGTGATTTTGCACCCTTACAGATAAATAATACCTTTGTCATGAGGCTTTGACTGCTTCAAGTATTGACTGTTGGGCTTTTTTGGCACAGAATTATCAAGATGAAAAATGGAAGCCCAACAACTTCTTGATAAAGTGGGATAAGACCTTCTCTGTCTCTGCTGCCACCATAAAAGTTGTGGCTTTTTTTCTTTTTTGTTTGCATTTATGAACATCTCAGATGCTCAAGGGTTCTAATTTATGTTTTTGGGTAAATATAATGTCATAATTAGTGCAAGAGCCAACTTTGTTATTTAACACCAGTCACAATTTCATTGACCCTATAATACCTTAACTAATAGGGCGGTGTATTGAACAAATGGCATCATAATATAATTTTTTTGCAAAATGGCAGCCACCATCCCATAAGGTGAAACACTATCTGCCCTCCGCCTTGCTGGATTATTACATAAGCTATATCCAAGTGATCAAGATTTCCTCATTCCAAGCTCTATATAGGAGAGAGCTGCAATTGCTTAGCTATATTCAAAAGCTATTAGAATTATTTGTTACTAAGATGCTGAGATAAGTATGAGGACTTTAGCTTACAAGATCATCAGATTGCAAGCGCCCAATATCAAAGGAATTACTACAGCTACTACAAGGGAGATTACGCGATAAAATGATCACTGACCAACCATACCAACCTAGAGTACCAAGACAATGTCTTCAATCTAGCATCATAGCCCTGATGGATGATATTACAAGCTTAATATCTCTTCGTTGGGCCATATTGTGTCCTATATATGGCGTGGTCTAGATATTACATAGAGGATGGTATCCAGGGTACTGTGGTCAATCATGTCCATGGTAAACTCTTTGAGCAAATGTCCCCCTATATAAGATCTTTAGAGGTTGATATGGTAGAAATTTGTTTTTCCAAATTAAAAGAAACTGTTAAAGATCAGAATATTAAGAAATTTAAAAGCTCTCCTCCATACTTAAGCCTCAATAAGGCAACTGATCTGCTGATTAATAGATAAAAACCCTCAAAATAGGCCAGAAAAAATTTAAGGGATTAGGAAAGCATTAAAAAGCACACTCCAAGCTGGTCCACTGATTAATGACCTGGGTGAGTCTATATCATGAAACCCAGAGCTTGTTCCAAAAGCCCAGGACAATGGAGTCATGACAATCTAGATGTTGACAATAAAGATGAAACCTTATTGACCCTCATATTGGATGAGAAGATAAGATCCTGACTAAGGAGGACCAGACACTTTCTAAGTCAAAAGGCCTCATCTATTCTATAAAGATTGAAGATTTTTTTATATAATAAAAAGTAATATCTTTTGCCCTATATTTTACTTAGTGTATGTAAACATGTTGCTCAAAGTAGTAACAGTGGAATATAGCAGATGTGGTAACAGATAGTTGCAAAATGTGTACCCCATTGAATGTGAAAGCTCATAGCTATTGCTTTAAAAAGCCATTCTGCCACCAAAAGCCATCTTTAAGGAAACTAGAATTTACAATTAGAACTTTCCAGGCAACATAATATAGTTTTTAGGCTCCACTATAATTGTGAAGCTGAAGGACCTTAATACCTTCTTTAAGTTATAAAAGTGTCTTTTTTATCAAGTTAGTACATAGACCAAATTGATAGTTAATTTGGGCATCCTTGAAGCAAGTGGTGTGGTCCCTAAGGTTTTTTAGGAGAATAACAAGATAGGCCATTGATCACACCAATAAATCTTTAGTAGACTTTAAGTATCTTACATTAACACATAAATATTACTAGGGGAAGAGTAGTGATGTAGAAATCACTTATAACTATTGGTAGCAATCCCCTATGATGATGACTTAATCAAGTACTATCACCTATCGTGTAGGCAATTACATAGTATCCTTCCTAGGTAGACAAGTTTGCTACTTTTTGGAGTGATTTGATTGTGGTAATAGAGTAAAAAACTACAAATGAAACGTTGGCAAGGGTTGTCTAGTCTTATATGCAGCCTTTCCTCCCTTGAGACCATCTTTGCAAAATTTAGACATGTCATCAGGATATATATTTGAGATGTGATTATAGAGTTTTTAAATGGCTATTTCAGGGTCCTCAGTCCTACAGTAGTGACATCTTTGGCCTATAATGCTGTTACTATGAGCTCACATCTTTACAAGTATTTAGATGTGGCATCCTTGAAGTTTGTAATATCTGGTGAGGTATGCTATAAGGACATTGGGCAGGAAGTAGCTCAGTGCATTGGATCTGTGGACTTTATCATAAGATTAAGACAAAAGTTTTAAAAGCTTATTACAACCTTCCCAGAATGGACAGAAGGTAAGGTGCATATTATAATGAGCAAAAGTCCACTACATTAACTAAAGCTACTATATATTGTCAAAGATGAAAAGGCAAAACCCTTAGATTACCTATTGTGCTTTTCAAAACGCTTAATATAGTCTGCAAATTATGCTTATTATTACTGGTTAAATACCAAAGATAAGTTCTCTTAAAATTGGGGAAACTTTTATACTGAGGTCAGTGAAAACAAAATAATGGAGAAGTATTCATGCATAATATTGACAGAAATTACAGTTGTGCTATCAAATCAGTAAACTATTAGTCTGATAAATAGTAATGTAACTGAAAGGTCTGGAGTTATGCATCAATGAGAGTTCTGATAAGCTCCAGAGAGGTAGGTATGGAAGTCAAGTTGCATTTTTAAAAGTGCATTCCACATTTTAGTAAACTTGATTGTAACATCACCCCTTATAAGATGGAGGCATTGGAGGGCAGCAGCGGAGGCGAGGGGGTGTTAAATGGTAAGCACAGAAGGCGTTGGAATATGAGGCCACACACAGGCACATGGCCATGGGAACCTGTTGCGCAGCGGAGCCTTAAACTGGTCAAATAGACATGGCAAAATTGTAATTGACTATCAGGATGACATGCATGGCGTGGAAGACAAATGGGAGGCACAACAGAGGGGCACGCGTCATGAGGAATTTGAGGGGGGTGTTATTATAGGTGCATGTGATCCTAATGAGGGAAGGACTGGAGGCGAGAGTGCAGCGGACAACCTGGAAGCATGAAAAATTTTAGGCTATGATATATTGGCAGTGATGGTGAAACACTAGATCTTAAGAAAAGTATTGGTATATCTTGTTACATCAGACTAAAGCCGTTAGGGATTGGTAAAGCTAAAAGAGCAAGATCTCAAGTTGGACCAAGGTTCTTTTATTAAATTAGTAAAACAGACTATAAATGTAGTCCAAAAGCTAATAGAATTCAAAGATGGGGTTTTCTTTAATGCGGGGAGGCTTCAATAAAGAAGGTTTCATGAACCATATGTATGGCGGATAAAACACACCTAGGGCCAGCAAAAATTACAGCTGAATATCAGATTGATATAGCTATTGGTTTAATAAAGAAGTGCATAACCAAAGGGGTTTGATGTTATGCACCAAAGGTGTTCTGCCAGTTTTATAGAGGTAGGTACTTGAGGTCAAGTTGCACTTAAAGCTTGAATGTCATGATTTGGAAAAACTGTATTGTGACATTGATAGTAGTTGTTGAGTTTTATGGAGGTTGCAAGTAACATAATAATTATATATGTAAGCTATTTTATTGTCACATAGTAGAACTTGAAGAAAACCGTAGAAGGTAAAGATGCGTTGATTCAAAGGTGTTGTTGTAACCTTGGCTGTTTGTTCAGGAAGAGCAACAGACTCACTCATTTAGTGAAGGGTCAATTATATTTATTTGGGGAAGGTCGACCAGGGGACAAGCACTTCTGATATAGTGAGAAAACTAATGAAATTCGACAATTAAAGACACCCCAGAGGGTTCAAGGCCCCTCTTGTTATCTCCAGGATCGCCAAGATTAGGACGGTAGGTAAGGGGAGTTATGATGGCTTATTCTTGGATGAAGCATGTGTGAAGGAAAGGATCAACTTTTAGGAACCATATGAAGAACCATGTGTTGATTGTCCTTCTGTTATGGGGGGTCATATGTCCAAACAGCCATTCTTGGAAATGTTCCAATATATGGCTGTGGAATCTATGAAAGGCTTCTTGGATTGTTGGCGCTGCTCCTGTGAACGATTACAGTACCATTGTATGTATCGTCCATAGTGCTATTGCTACTATTAGCTCCCTGAGAGATGGGTGGATAGGAGAGTCCATGTCTATAGCGAACATGTTCCTTGCTAGGCTGAATGGATGTCCGTTTTCTTGGCGGAAAAGGCGCATGGCCTCTTTACATACAGCCACTGATGTTGGGCATTGTTCTAAATGGTGGGCTAGGCTTCCATACTGACCACATATTGCACATGAGGTATGATTGGCATTTGACTGTTCAGCTGTTCAGTATACTCTCTCATACACCTCCATACATGTGCTCTTATCCTGGGTTGGAGTAGAGGGTGATGTTTGTATCTCCATACTCTTCTTTGGGTCTCCAGGTCGTAGGGTATGTCCATATGGTCCAGGTAATCTATCCTGGCTATGGTATTTGGGTTTTGCTTATTACTTTGTTTGTGACTATTAGATCATTGTTCTCCTATCTGTGAGTTAGCCTTGGGTATCCTTGGTGACTGGTTTGATAATTTATATCAATCTGCCATGTCGCTCTTCTCATGGCTAGGAGTATCCATTTGAAGTGTACAGGAGTGCCATGTGGTCCTGCAGCTGTAGGATGGGATGCCAGATATCTGATTAATGTGTTTTGTGATCTGGGTTTCTTAATTGTAGTGCTCGTGTGAAGTTATAACTTGCTGTTCTGGACCAGTGTGTATCTGGAAGATCTGGGCTAGTCACCTGAGCTATCCAGGATCCCAGTATATGGGTTGCTTGCTCTACGTAATTATTAAGCCCCATACCTCCATTCCTTCTAGAGCCAAATAGGGTTTAAAGGCATGCAGGAGGTTGTGGTTGGACCATAGCCATCCTTGTAATAGGGCGTGAATTGTGTTGAATAAGGATGGTGAGAAAGCGATTGCATGGGCCGTGAACCATATGATTGATAGAATCATAGATTTGGCTACCGAAGGGTGGTTAGCCGAGTGGGTAAAACTGCTTCCACTCCTAGTGCAGGTTTTGAGTTCGAAACCTGTACTGGCTAGAAAACTTTCTCAGTGTGGTATATTTATCCCAAGGTCAACCCACCTCGAATAATTTTATAGTTGGCTACCATGACCCTTCCTGTTAGACCTGTTTGGTGTCCATGTAAGGAGGCAATGCATTTTGTTAGTTTGTCTAATAATTGACTTTCCATCAAGGAGTTAGCGTATCCTACTGCTTCCAACCATACTCTTAAGTGATAAACAGGGCCAGCTGTTGGCTTGGTGACGAATGGAAGTTTTAGTGAGGTCATTGCTAATTTTCACCTCCTATGTCTGGTCAGGAGTCTTGATGTTGTATTAGCTTGTTGGCCCTGTGTAGATGGCATCCACTGGGCCTGATATTTTCCCAGGAGTATAATTTCCGTTTTCTCAGTGTTAAGTGATGCGTTACTTATGGCTGAATAGTCTTGTATTATCTTCTCAATTCTGAAAGCGTTTTGATTGTTGGATATGCCCACCACACAATCATCAGCGAAGGCCATTATTTTGACTGGTGGTTGGCCCTTGACGTTGATTCCTTTGTGCAGAGTGTTTGTATTTCAGATTAGGGGTCAATGCTAAAGTTGTAGAGTAGAGGGCTTAAGGGGTCTCCTTATTTTAGTCCTCTCTGTGGGATAACTGGGTTGGCTAAGAAGCCTGCTCCACGCATAGCCATGGTTGCAGACTCTGTAAACAGCATTACCCAGTTTATGAATTTATTTGGAAGCTTGAATTTTTGAAGGCAGGCTCTAAGATAGGTCCAGTTCACCCTGTCATATGCCTTTTGTTGGTCTAAAAAGACAAGTGCTCCAGAGGTTTTTGACTGGCAGACACTTGCAACTGTGTGGATGTTATCCCATATGGATCTTCTTTGGACAAATCCATATTGTGATGGGGATATTTCATCAATTGCAATTTCTCCTAGTCGTTTAGCCATAATTTTTGTGAAAATTTTTGTATCTGTATTGGTTAGGAAATTGGGCGCCAATTGGATAGGTCTAATCTGTCTCCTTTATTGAATAAAATGACCGTGTATGCTTCTTTGCCACCAGATAGGAGGCATGTTTTCATAATACACTTTTTCATTGAAGCTAGAAGAATTTTAAAGATGTTAGTAAAATATTTTATATAAAATTCATAGGGATTCTCATCAGGTCCAGGGCATTTCCCTCTTGGTGCACCGCGTACTACTTCCCATAATTCCTCGCATGATATTAGGCTAATTAAATTGTTATTTCAAACCACGGTGTTGATATGCGCACTTTTAAGGAATTTTTTGGTTTTTTTGTTTTGACCAGCTTGGATTTATACAATTTTGTGTAAAACCTGTGCACTTTGGTCGCGACTTCTTTGGGTGTTTCTGCTATGGATTTATCCAGTTGACAGACCTGTGTACAAGCTATTGTATTTTTCCTGGCGTGGGATCATCAGAAAAATTAGCTCGAGCAAATTTATCCATCTCTTATGTTTTTGCTTTTATATTGGACTCCAACTCAGTGTTGGTGTTCATGGATCAGGGTGTTAAGCTGAGAAGAAACTTCTGCCCATTTGCGACCCCATCTGTGGCTGTATCCCATTCTTGGTATATTGTTTTCTAGATGGTCAATTTCAGCCAATGTGTGTTTGATAATGGCTGAAACTGCCCTATGTCTTCTAGATGATGCATGTTTATTTTTTTGGGTTGTTGATTTTTTAAAGTTTTCCCAGGTGGTTCGTGGGTCCAAGCTAAAGGGTGTTTGAAAATCCTGGGTTGAGGATATTTCCTTTATCCAGGATTAAAAATTCTGAGTTGGCTAAACTTTCTGGGTGTATTCTGCACCATCTGGGTGCTTAAGTACATGGTTCCGCCAGTTTGTAAGACACCAAAACAGGCCAATGGTCAGAGAATTTGATTTTTGCAGTAAATTTTTTTATTTGGTGATGGAAAATTATTGGTGCGAGTATTAGGTTTATCCTCACATAGAGACAAGTATACCATTGTGTACATGTGGGTGTGATGTTTTGTAGCAGGGGTTGCCTTTTTGGCAGTGGATCATATAGTCCCAGGGTGGCCTTTAGTACTTTAAGTTCCACTTGTCCTTGTGGCATCTCCATTGTGTATGGCCATCGGTCCATCTCTGGGTTAATCCAGCAGTTCATGTCTCCCATGGCAAGAGTGTTTTATGGTAGATTTATTTGTGTTAGGGCTGTGAGAAATTCTCTTTGGTCCTGTGCATAATTTGGGGCATATACACTGGTGATTGTGTGCACTTTGGTGTGCCATGAGAATGTTACAGCGATTATGCGGCTGTCCAGGAATGAATTTTTATTAATAAATTTAAAATTTTGGTTTGCATGTACTATCACCCCACAGTGGAGCAACCAAAACGATATTGTTGGGAGGAGCATTTTTTCCCATGCCTCCTCCTCTCCCTGTGGACAGTGGGTTTCCTGCACCGCCAGGATATCCACAGGTGGGTTTTGTAGGAGACTCAACTTCTTGGCCCAGGATGTTAAAACCTTGAGTCCCGCTATGTTCAGCGTCCCTATCTCTACTGAGATGCCCGATGCGCCTCAGGAGTGGTTAGCAGGGCCTCCTGGCTCTACTCCTCACTCATATTGCTCTCCACTGCACCTCTGTTGCAGAGAGAATAACCATGAGTAGGAGTTGGTGTGTATTCTGCCCCTTTCATCACCGCAGCTTTCACTCCTCTCTTGGCTTTGCTTGGTTTCAAAATGTTATTGTGGTTCACTTGTGAATTTTTATTGGCCATATTATTTTCTTGCACATTCCATTATTAATTTTCCTTCCAAATTGGGTTAAATTCCACATTTTCTGGGGGTGCACTGAACCCCAATTTTGCTGCATTAGTTTCCAAATTGTGTTCCACCAAATTTTAACTGGTCAGATTGGGTGTATGGTTTTTTGCAGGATCTGATTGGTTCATGGACTCGAATTCCTCCATGTCTTCCTGGATCTGCTCCAGCAATATGGTTGATTCTTCCAAGGCCTTTGCCTTGGCCGCGGCCAGCTTGCAAGCTTTTTTGGCCATTTTTCATTTTTTGGGGAAATAGGGTCAATTATTTTATATTGTCCATGTTCTCCCCATTTGAAGGCTTGTGTAGTATCTGTTATTTTGGCATACTCTGAGTCATCTTCGCCCATTTCCTCCTCACAGAATTCCATTTTTCTGAGGCCTTCTTTGATGGGGCAAGCATTAATCTTGTGCCCAAAGTCCTGGCAGTAGTTGCAGATGGGGGGTGCGCTTTCCACTGTTGCATGGAACAGCTGGGATTTTTTCCCATCAATTGTGAAGGATGCAATGTAAGGGATTTTTTTAATATCCTCTACTACATCCTGTTTTGGTGAAATTATTGCTATTGCCTTCCCCATGCTAAGGGTTAGCATCAGCTAAAATCATTGAATTTAAAATTGTTTAATTTCTCTGTAGGCTTCCAAGCCTTCTTGGAGATGTCTTTCAGCTACTGTGCGCTCCAGTGTAGTCAGAAGATAGTCAAAAATGATGAAAATGTCTTTGGATTCAGTCCATCAGGTGCATTTGGTCAGGACCAATTGCTGTCCATCAGGAAGGTCGAGTACCACTCTGACCTATGCTGCTTATTTGCTTCTTCCACAGTTTCGAACCCAAGGTCTACCCAACCTCTGCGGATAGTATGGGTTGTTAGGTACACCAAATGTGGGAAATTTCTGTTGGGCTTCACCAAACTTTTCCCACATTTTTAATGTTTCTACTCCCAGGAAAACTCATATCCCATGTTCCACCGATGACAGTGGTTACAATTGGGATACTTTCAAATAGCTGCAATATTTTACTAAGAATTTGACAAAACCTGCAGGATGCACAACCTCAGGTTCTTAATTTTTGCTTAGATTTACATTTGTACCTGTGCACTTGGTACCTTTGGGCGGTGCAGGCCTGGGTCTGCTGCCCTTTAGCATGTTCTCCCAGCTCTTTACCTTATTGTTCATACTTATCTCGCCTGGTGTCAATTATCAAATTATGCTGTTTGAATTAAAAAAATTATTAAAAGTGATAGTAATCAGAAAGAAAAGTGTTCATGGTCAATTCTCAATAAAATATACCAGTTCCCAGTAGTATATTGTGGTAAGGCACCTACAGTATATAAGATGATAGTGTGTAGTAGTTGCTGAGAATTGGCCGCTATAATTGATTCTTAGTCTTATCGACCAGTTGCATTTAACACAATAAGCAGACACCAAATTCCTTAGTGATGAAGTCCATCATGCCTTCCCTAGTAGTAGTCCTTGATCCATGCATAAGTTAGTGGGCTCCTATATGACCAAGGATGGTGAGTCTTTATGATGACAGATACTCAATCTAATGGGTAGAGATAGTGTATGCAACTTGCACTGCTCTTAAATTCGTTTTTTTAAATTTTGACTTTTCTATTCTGCAAAGCTGCTGATGCATCTTTTTTACAGGATACTTGGTATCTGAGAAATTATGCATCATAAGGGTATTATTTGATGTTTGGCCTCACTGTTGTCTAGTGCAGTATTGGAAAGCAGGTGAATTCATCAACTTTATTTAGTTATTCCTCATGAAATTTTTGGTCTTTATAGTGTAGAGCTGAAAATTTAGTGCCCATTAAGATAATCTTCCCATTGATCCTTCATACTTTGTAACAGCTTAAATGAGAGTTATTTATAACTAATGTAAAGCGGTCTAATACAAAAAATGGAACTTTACTGTAGATAGGACTGTGAGGCACTCTTTCTTATAACACATAATTTTCTCTCAGCCTCTAAAAGCAAGTATTAAAGTATTAAATAGGGTAATCAACTCTATATTTATCCAATTATGTCAGTATAGATTTAACAGAAATCTATAGAAATATTTAAAAAGGATAGATGTTTTTCCATAGTTTAAAAGTGCAGTATGAATTATTTCATTAACAAAAACTTTAGAGATAAAATAGTAGGTCTTTGTTCAGTTCCACGGGATTATTTATTCTTATGAGGAGCTGTTGATTTTTGCCCATAACCCAGCTGGCTAGATTAATAGGGATCACTAGGGGATAATTCCCTAATATGAGGTAAATTGGATATTGGTTGACTGATTTTGGGTTAACTATGTTTGGGGGATTTTGGGTTATTCGCCTGGTCAGATCTGTCAGGGATTGATCCAGATAAATGCTTAAGATCTCATTGGGCAGAGTTGCTGGCAAAAAAGGCAGCTTATATTTGATTAACTATCAGGTGTTTTATAATTTTGGGCAGTATTGCTAGGATCCTCCAGGCTATTCAAACAGGTTAAGCCCTCTGAACAACGGACAGATGATGTGAAGATTGTTGGTCCTTCAGATGCACTTGAAAATATATTAATAATAGGAGTGATTGCCCCAACCAGTTCTTTTATTTATCTTATAAATACAGCTACATTTCGCTGTCCCGCTCATCTTGCACTAAAAAAACTACCTCTCTTAATCACCCATATCACTTATATACACCAGCTTCAGGCGATACTATTTCTCATTGCTTAAGTTATTTTATCTGCCAATTTTCCTCAGATTTGGCTCGTTATTCTTAATCCGCTGTCACCCTATTTTTAGGTGATTTATTTTGTATTTGTCAAACATCAACATCGCCTTATCACCTTATATAGAGGCGATCCAATAAACTCATTATATCCAATAAGACCCATTATATCCCAATATTGCCTCATCTCAAGGCACTCGAATATTTGTAACTGATACTACGTTGGCAGATTCTGCCCGGCTGTCCCAAAATTATTGTCCAGTCATATCAAAATCACGACATTACCCCTCCTTGACTGGATGATAAGATCCTACTGTTTGCAAGGTCTGAGGAACTTCGTGTGTAGTCAATTAACTATCTGACCACTTGTAGGATCCTTAATAGTATACGCATCAACTCCAGTCTTCTCTATTACTTCAAAAGGGCTGATCCAGATACTAGCCAGCTTATGCTTCCACCCATATCCATGTTGATCGTGAAAGAGAACCATATTGCCTTCCTTAAATGGCACTAACTTACTATGGCGTACCTGATCAGCGACCTGATTCCAAATCTTCTTAGCCAAGCTGAAGGAATATGCTCCAGTTTGTAGCTTGATCAGAATGTTTGCGAGATTAGTCAAATAGTGGTGGGGTTCTAGTCTTCTAGTGTCTTCTACGCACGCATAAAGCAGTTCCAGAAGAGCTGGGTGTCAGCCAAATAGTAATTGGAAGGATTCTTCCCCATGGCGGAATAGTAACTAATGTTATAAGCAAATATGGTGGTGGAAAGAAGAGAGCTCCAATCAGAAGGGCAATCCATTACTAAATTTTGGAGTATGTTCACCAGAGTCCCATTTACTTATTCGACCATTCTATTGGACTCAGGGTGGTATGGGGTCATCAGAACTCCGCGGATTCCCATGAGCTCATTCAGCTTGGGAAGGATGTGCAAGGTGAAGTTGGTGCCATTATCAGTGATAATAAACTGTGAGCAAACATGCCGCTGAATAATACATTCCAACACAAATTTAGCCACCGTCACTGCCCCCAAATCTCATATAGCCCTTGCTTCAATCCCCCAGATCAAGTGGTTGATAGCCACTAGAATGTACTTACAACGGTTGACTCCTGTTTGCAAGGGGCCCACGACATCAAGGGAGACCATATGCCAAGCTAAATGTGGTTTCACTGACTGATATGACGTCATACAGTGGAACGGTTTCTCCACTTAGCACTGATGGCAACAGGAAATAGTTACAAGCACATCGAAACTCATACTTTCCCAAAAGTATCGTGGGCATAGCAACTCCATATTCTTATGCACGCCACCATGCCTGAATGGCCTTTGAGTGCTCATAATGATTTCTGGCCGTGCGGAGGGCCATGGGAAATTCACCATATTATTGCCAATTCGCTTGTACAGTTCCTCATTCCATTGGAAGGTATTCGTGCACAATTTGTTAACATTTTGACTACTTGGGGAAGTTCATCGTCATATTTTCTGCTGAGCATCTTATCATACATCACATCACTAAGGTCCGCTGTCACCGGAATAGTCAGTACCCAGGATAAACAGTCAGCATTCTGGTGCTTCGCTCCTGGCCGATGGAGAATATCAAAATCATAAGCCTGTAACTTGAGAGCCCATCAAGCCAGCCGTCCTTCTAGTTCTTTGAGATTCTGCAACAAACATAATGACTCATGATCAGTTATGACTTTGAACTTTACCCCATACAGATAGACTCTGAATTGTTTATACGCTAGATTACTGCTAAGCACTTTTGCTTGGTCACAGTATAGTTACGCTCATGACAGTTCAGACTATGACTACAGAACGCAACAGGATTTTCTTCTCCCTCATCATCTTTCTGAAAAAACTGCCCCAACAGTTGAAAGGGACGCATCTGTCTGAACAATAAAAGACCCATCAAATTTTGGATATTACAACACCGGTGCTCTGCTCAGCGCTGTATGGAGTGCATCAAAAATGGATTGACGACATTTCATCCACTTGAACACAGCGTCTTTTTTCAATAACTCAAATAGCGGGCCCCCAATGCAGCTAAAGTTAGGGATGAAGCGTCGGTAGTAACTGAACATCTCCAGAAATACCTGTATGTTGTGCTTACTATTAGGCATAGCCATCTTGCTGTGACCTCCACCTTAGCCAGTTGTGGATGGAGCCCAGTTGAGTCTACCACAAAGCCTGGGTATTCTAGATGATCTTTCAAAAAGTTACACTTCTGAGGTTTAATTTTAATGTTCACCTCAGCCAGCCGGCAGAATACTGCTTCAAGGTGGATGAGGTGCTCCAAATAGGTCTGAGAGAAAACATCAATATCATTGAGGTATACTAAAATGCATGACACTTTCAGATCGCCAAGAATAGTGTACATAGCTCGCTGAAAAGTAGCAGGAGCGTTACACAGTCCTTGAGGCATCCGTGTTGGTTAAAAAAGACCTTTAGAGGTGATCACAGCACATTTTTCCTGTTCCGTCAAGGGTAACTCAATTTTCCAGTAGCCTGATATTAAGTCTATTGCAGAAAAGTAATTGGCACCCCCTAATCGGTCCAGGGTGTCATCAATTCTTGGCAAGGGGTACAAAACCTTTTTTGTAATACTGTTGAGCTTCCAGAAGTCTATTATTACCCCAGTTGGTGCCATCCTTCTTTTTTACTATCAGAACAGGAGAAGCCCACGGGCTCTTGGATGGTTCAAGCATCCCTTGTTGTAATAACTTATCAATTTCTTCAGTAACCACATCTTCTGCTGCCCAAGAGTGGCAGATCGGTTGAGACCTTATTAGAGGATGATCACTGGTGTCCAATCGAAGGACCACCCCCTGAGCACACCCTAAATCGTGATCATCAAATGCAAAAATCCCCTTATTTTTCTGAAATAAAGCCATTGCTTGATCTTTTTGTTTATCCATTAATCCCATTGAATTACTCCGCGGTACTACCTTTAGTACATAAACCGTTGGTTCAAGTGGTAGTCCAAATTCATCCAATGCTCTGAAGTTGTGAACCTGATGGACCTCATCTATGGGAATCAGATGTAGATACACTATAGTTTGGTGGCAGCATATTTGCATTGGTTCGCTCTGCAGGTTTGCTAACAAAACCTTTATCTCACCATGTCCTGGGAGTATTCTCTGGAGCCACATGCGGCTCAAACCATGTTTGATGGTAGAGCCCAATAACTTCCCCATATAAACCACTAGGCACTTCCACCTTTATCTCAGTATTCACTAAAACTTGGTGGCCGGAAGAGATGGATATGGGCCCTGCCGCTCAAAGAGGTATCCCTTGATATTCATAGATCTGCTGAGGAAGGGCCCAATTTTTGCAATTCAGTTGATGGTAGTAAACAGGCCATACCCCATCAATATAGGCGAGGTTGATATGACTTGTATGCACCATATCCTTTGGTACTCCCCTAGTAGTAAAGTATATTAGGATCCGCTGACCCAAGATTTCGAGGGTTTCCTCTATCATATCAACAATAGCCCCAAAATGACGCAGAAAAGTGGTCCCAATTAATATGTCATAGTATCCATTTGGTAACACAATTGCCAGAGCCACAACAACAATGTATCCAAAGTGCAGAGGCAGCGCGCTATAAGCTCCCTCAGAGACAGTGCTTATAGCTTCAGCAGTTCAATAAACCATGTGATGGTCCACATCAGGTTTCAACGTTAATTTTTGCATTAACCTAGTGGAATCTATGTAGACTGGAGCACCAGTATCTATTATACCGCGAACTCTATTTTTTGCTACAAAAATATCACAGTATGTACACTCAGAATAAGAAGAATGTTGACTGTTTAATATGTGAACATTTATGGGCTCTTTTTTTCCAAGAAAATTCTTAATCACCTCTCTGACTTGGGGGTATTCTCAGACAATGGTATCCATCGGAAGGGTGACGTTCACTCCTTTCAGAGTTTGCGCATCCGCGGCAGGATCAAGTTGGTCTGAGGACGCTTGATCAAGCATTTGACAGGCATAGGGCTTTGGTTTTTTGAAGGACTCTTCTTCTGCTGCCGCCTTAGCTTGAGCTCAGGTTACTACATATACTCCTCCAACTGGCTGTTGGTCTAAAATTCCGTCATTGAACTGAGGAACTTTCGCAGGGTATACTGCTTTTGATTCAGGGATGTGTTGAGTGGGTAACATGGAGGTAGAGGGTCCCATCTCTACTCCACTCCAACTTTTCCCTGGTAGTATTGGTCTTGTTGTACATAATCATGTGGCGATTGTGGCAGAATTTTGCCAAATGACCAGGGTGACCGCATTTTTAGCAGTTGACCCTATAGGAACCACATCCTGGGTTTCTATAAGCAGATCCATACTGGAAGGGTTGAGGTCACTCCGTATACCCAGTTTCAGGTCAGTAAGCTGATTGTTGACGGTCAGCATAATTGGGTCCAGGTCAATAACTAGGTTGCTGGCAGTTGTCATGGCTAGCCCATTGATGCTGATCGAACTGTTTATTATAATTTGGTTGAGTACAAGCAGCAGAGTTATAGTAAGGCTGAGGATTACTAAATGACGCTGGAGGCAGACAATAGTATTCTCCAGAATGAGAGGGTGCCGTGGCAGTGTAATCTTGCGATCCAAATTTGGTGGCGAAAAGTTAGGAGAACCTGATGTAAAAACTGTACAATCTTAAGCAGAGGTACGTCATTGTCCAAAAGCAGTAAAATAACATTAGAAAATTCACAATATGGCTTCACCACGGTGGTCATGGAAATGCACACGTCAGCTTCTGCTAAATACCCAGCTCCAATCAGAAGATGGGCTTCTGTTGTGAATTGATCAGCAAACTCAATGAGAGTCTCTTTTCAATGGAACTCAATTGTTAAAAATTCTGCTTTCTGTTGTGACATTTTTGAGTTCCCCCAAATAAGCAGAGTACGGTGTCCTTTACATCCTTATAGGAGACAGAACTACTGGGGAGGTAGCAGGTGACCTGATTGGCGCTTCCCACATCCAGAGCAGATATTAGCAACTTAGCCTTCAGTTTTTTCAGAGGCTCCTTTTGTGACAAACTTGAACCTTTTAAAGAGCCCATGGATATTCCCATTATGGTCAAATGGGGGTATCTTTTTGACATTAATTTCCTCCTTTTGTTTGCAGTTATTAGGACCACACTGAGGAACAGAACGAGACCCAAAAGCAGATTCGTGATGAGGGGTGTGATTAGAGGAAGCTGTGATGTTTGTCACTTCTGGGGTAGAATGACCATCGGTGGTAGGTGGTACAGCCATTACTGGAGGTAAGTGATGTTTTTACTCATATGAATATCCAGTGTTATTATTGGGAGTGTTGTAGCCTTAACTAGCACTGTCTTTTCCTATGTAGGATGCATCTTCTTGATTGTCATCTTCCTCCCAGCGAGATAACTGAGAAGGAGTAGAGAATCTTTGTTCTGCATATTGCAGCCACTGGGTGGTATCATTTATTCGTTCAGCAAGTTCTTTGTTTTGTAGTCTCAATATTCGCATTTGGCTAACCATACTATCAAGCTGTTGCATGACCGCGTTTTTTTCTTGAAGTAGTTCATTTTGGTTTTTGAGTACTGAGTCCAAGGTAACTTTGAGTTCCTCATATTCAGCTGTTATAGGGTTCCGGGATGACTCCCCAATGACATGGCCCAAATAAGGCATGGTTGGTGACTGGGGTTCTGGAGTGTTGGGTGGTTGGTCATTGGGCCCCCTGTAGTGAGTACCACTGTTATAATTTTGGGTGTGGTATCGCTAGGGTCCACTGGGCTATTCACACAGGTTGAGCCCTCTGAACAACGGGCAGATGATGTGAAGATTGTTGGTCCTTCAGATGCACTTGAAAATATATTAATAATAGGAGTAATTGCCCCAACCAGTTCTTTTATTTATTTTATAAATACAGCTGCATTTCGCTGTCCCGCTCATCTTGCACTAAAAAAACTACCTTTCTTAATCACCCATATCACTTATATACACCAGCTTCAGGCGATACTATTTCTCATTGCTTAAGTTATTTTATCTGCCAATTTTTCTCAAATTTTGGCTCGTTATTTTTAATCCGCTGTCACCCTATTTGTAGATGATTTAGTTTGTATTTGTCGAACATCAACATCGCCTTATCACATTATATAGAGGCGATCCAATAAACTCATTATATCCAATAAGACCTGTTATATCCCAATATTGCCTCATCTCAAAGCACTCGAATATTTGTAACTGATACTATGTTGGCAGATTCTGCCCAGCTGTCCCAAGATTATCATCCAGTCATATCAAAATATCTACAAAGTGTACCAATTGGGATTGGTCAGGTTTCATCACAAACAAAATTGGAAATTTAAGGATTAAGTTGCGAGGTGAGTGATGCTGCCTACAACTAGTGAGTCAATCAGTTGGTTCACAATCTGCCTTAATGGGTAACAAGTCCCATACCATAAGCAGGTCGCTTGCCAAATATGGTTATTTTGCTTGGATTGAGAGGATAATGTTAGGTACATGTTTTCTGACTCTTTCTGCCTTAGGTCTCAAGGATTTCCAATGACAGAATCCTAGCCAAGCTGAGGAAGACCATTGCTGCTGAGATAAGGATGGGAAATTCAATGGCAACAGCTGCCATTTCATTGAAAAGATGCCAGTTGAGAGTTGGGCACCAAATTCTCTACTATAAATTCCCTAAATAATTTACTAATAAAATTAAATTACTAGACCACTTTTACTAGAGTATTAGTTTAATACCTTTATCAGAATCCATTTTGAGTTCTATTTTTCTCAGGGATTTTATTGCTGTGTTCAATAAATGGGAGACTTTTTAAGATAAAGAGTAAGGATCTGAGTGGGCATACAGAGAAGAAGCTGAATCAAATTGGGGGTTGCTGCTGACTATGTGTCACAGAGAAATCATAAACAGAGATCTAAGCATAGATTGAGTTAGGTGGTACAAGGGAACAAATCCCTATTCAGGACATCATAAGTATTTCAAGAGGAAATACTGGCTGAGCGTTGGACCAAAATCTAGTACTTCAATTTAACTACAAATAATAGTCGCCATACTATTATCACCGATTATATCAGCTACTATCATACAACGCAGAGAATTGCTCAAAACCTGAACCATTGCAAGTAATATATTTTATAGGGGTTATTAGCCAAGAATAATCAGAAAGCCTATAATTATTTACAAAGTGGAGCTCACTACAGGGGTGTAGTTGAGTAGAAGAGATTAGAAAGTGATGTCATATAAAGAAAAGATAAGAAAACTATGAACAGAGTTGGCAACCATTAATCAGAACGCCCTGAACAAAGGATCATTGAGAATTCACACCCTTGGAAGAGATAGTCGCCAAGACTGAGGAAGGATTCAATAATGTCATGAGTTTTGGGAATGAGTTACTTGGAAAATTAAGGTCATTAAAGAAGAAAGAAGGGGACCTAATTTGAGAAATCTTATTTTTGAAAATGGAGCATGAAGTGGATAGCATTCATTTAAGACCATTCAGTGCTGATATAAAGTGGCTGATAAATAGGTCAAGGAGTCAAAGACTCACAAATGCAAATGTGAGCCATATGCAGTGACCAATGCCAAAGAAAAAACTCCCCATACAATAATTGGGAAGATGAATACCCCAAGAAACATGCTGCCCGCTTTTACCACTATTTCAGAGATGACACCCAAAACCACTCCCCAAGTGAGCCGGTAGCCAAATCCAGAGAGAAGGTGGATAGAGAAACCCAAGGAATTCAAAGTGACAACAAAATTGCTGACTTTCCATTGGAATAACGCCACAGCGTTTTTCCAATTGTTCAATATGACAATGTAAGGATATTTTAATCGTCAAAAGCATTGAAGGTGATGAATTGCCTAGATACTAATTGTCAAAACCTAATGTTGCCCCACCTGGAGGGGGACAGATGGTCATATGAAAAGACCAAGATAGCCATTATAAAGGAATTTGGAAGCTCAATGCGCATGTTGAAGAACAAACAAGAGTTTATGGGCATTCAATTCCATAAAGATGAATCCTTAGCAAGCTTCGCTGATCATTTCTACCAGGAATCGCAAATCCTAATTGGAGCAGAGTTGCTGGATGATTTTGATGCCAGAATTGCATTACAAGCGGCTTTGACCTTACTGCAATTTGCACTGAATGATGTCTTCCATGTTTGTACAGGGAATTTCCACCTCTCAGATGATAGATAATCTTAAAATATTAGGAGCTACCTTCAATGCCCCAAACAGAAGTTTTGAATTAATCCCAGTATGAAAGCATGAATCCCACGAAGGGGAATGAATAAGCTAAGGAGATGAATAATTGAACCATTACATGGAATAAGCTCAAAGGCTTTAAAACAGCTTAATAAGAAGGAGAAAGTCTTTTACCAGTGTGGAGGAAAAGAACATTTCGCTATGCACTGCAAGAAACCCAAGAATCAAATCAACATGGTACAAGCAAAAGAGTCTGCAACTTCAAAGGAGTTGGAAAAAGGGCCTTCAGCCTTGACGGGAACAGTCTAGAGCTGCAGAGTAGCTCCTCCCAATATTATGCACAAGAAATTTACATTAGTGATCTGTTTGTGGATGAAGACTTACAGGATCAGCTGTATCAAGTAGTCAATTTGGACGTGAATGTAGTAACAAGATCTGGAGTGAAGAGGATTGACCCCAAGATAATCAAATAAGTTTCCCAGATGTACGCCTGACAACTTACAGACAAGATTTGAGCTGCATATAATCCTGAAGAATTGCCCAAAGTTTGATTAGATGAGGAAAACCTGTCAATCCCCCTCAGTGCAATAAAAAAAAAGTTTCCTGATTTATTAGCACAAATTATCCACACCCTCAATTTGGCTAATAATGCTACTATACACTTAGTAAATACTAACTTACAATACTCTGAGTGTACATATATAGTTATACTTGTGATCAAGTATAGGTGAGGGTGATTGTTGACAGTGGAACATGTATTAATATTGTCTTAACCAAGCTGGTAAAAAGGATGAAGATCTCGCCTGACTTGGAATACAAGAAAAAGTATGGGACAGCTGGGCCAAATATCACTATCTCATGTGGAGCATATAGTGCTCTGCCACTTTGATACAAATCCTTGGTGGTGTCTGCACCAGTGATAGTTTTGGCCAACCAAAACTATGACATTCTGATCAGGATGAAACTTCTATGGAAATACGGAGTTAAATGTAACTTTGAGGACAATACGTTGACCATATTGGGTCATTTTTACCATTGGTCTATCAGAAGAATGGGGAAGCTCCACTGAGTAGGAGAAATAGCTTTTCTCAACTTGATGCACAATGACAGCATTGTCCCAATTCAATACCCACTATTTGGCCAGAAGTGACGAGAAATTCTGACAGAAATCCTAGAAAATAAGGGAATTCCACTGCAGATTAAGAATGCAAAAATCATACCGCCAGGATCAGAAATAATAGTTTACAAGGGGTTGACATTGGAGATACCAGAGCTGCTGTATGGGGAGGTTGGAAGCACCTGGAAGAAGTCCAGAGTAGAGACATGGTTATCTCCTGGAATAATAATGCCAGGCCATGGAGAAATTCGAGTTCTCCTGAAAATTAAGCAAAAAAACTTATGAAGATTATAAGAATCAGATCATCGTGTTTGTTCATCTAATCCTGATGGCCAAACTGAGGAAATTCCATGATTTTGGGACTCTTGATGAGATGGGATTACTGGCTGGGGAACCAAAAGTATCATCCTATTGGTTGATTGAGAGCAGCTCGATGATCTGTCAGAAGGTCAGTAAGAGGAGGTGCTCAACCTATTTGAAAAGTATTAGGAAGTAATCACCCAATATGACCACAATTTAGGATGTATGAGAGATGTGATCCACAAGGTAAATACTGGGAAAATTTGCCAATCAGGATGAGATTGATTTGATGGTTGAAAGTGGCCTAAGCGGTAGTGAAAGAAGAAATAAGCAAACTAATGAATCATGGGCTTCTAGTTCCGTCATCAGGTCCCTGGTTGAGTCCAATTCTTATTATAAAGAAGAAGGATGGCTCTAATCAGGTGGTGATCAATTATCAGAAGCTGAACAAGATTACGAAGAAGGATTCATATTCCCTACTAAGAATTGACAATGCGCTAGATAAATGGGGAGAAGCGAAGTTTTTCTCTTTGATGAATCTAATTTTGGATATTGGCAAATCAATTTGCCAAGAGAAGACCAAGAAAAATGTACGATTATCACCACACAGGGGCTATATCAACTGACGAGGATGCCCCAGGGTCTGTGCAATGCGCCTATGACGTTCCAGAGGGTCATGGACACTATACTAAATGACTTGAAGTTTTCATGCGTCCTGGTGTACTTGGATGACATCAATGTGTTCAGTAGGACGTTTACTGACCATTTGCACCACTTGGAGGAAGTGTTCAAGAGACTGTCCAAGGCCAACCTGAAGATTAAGCCGAGGAAGTGTCACTTCTTCAAGATAGAGTTGGAATATCTGGGATTCGTGATCAACTCTAGTGAACTGCAGCTGCATTCCCAGAAGATCAAAGCCATAGAATGAATGGAAGTGCTAAAGAGTGTCCGAGATATCCAAGTGTTCCTTGGAATGGTCAGATACTATAGAAGATTTATTTGGGATTTTGCCAGAATCGCCAAGCCCTTATCTGATCCATAGAAGAATCAGAAGAAAGGATTCTTATGGAATGAAGAAACACAGAAATTTTTTGATGACTTATGCCAGTACTTATTAGAATCTCCAATTTTGAAATATCCAAATTGAAATTGAAAATTAATTATACAAACCAATGCTTTGTTGATGGCTATTGGCGTCATATCTAGCCAAGCAGATGAACTTGGGGATGAACATCTGGTGGCGTATGTGAGCTGGACACTCTCAGCTGCTGAGAGGAACTACACTGTAACTGAGTGTGAATTCCTTGCAGTTATTTATTCCTGTAAACAGTTTTAGGTGTACATCCACAGAATGCACTTTAAAGTGGTGATGGACCACTCCTTGTTACGTTGGCTTACAATTTGTGAGAACATAAGGACGACTGGCCCAATGGGCACTGAAGTTACAGGCATACAATTATGAGATTATCCATTGATTGGGGGCTAATCATCAAATGTGGATGGTTTATCACAGTTACCAATGGTCCAGATGGTATACCAGCAGGCGGATGAGTTGTTCCAGAGAATGGCCAACGGAGAAATCAGGAATGAGCCCCAAGAAATCTAAGGTGCGCTTTGATCTGCGATGGAAAACACTGAGACCATGAATGGACAAGTTTTCAAGACAATTAATGGGAAGCGGTTAATATTCCTGAAGCTGTTGGAAAGAATAGCTATCATTTAAGCCGCTCATAAGGTTGTTGGGAATAGAGGCCTGAGAAAATGACTGACAATATTTGCCAGTACTACTGGGAGTCAATCAATTATGATGTTGTGGACTATTTGGCTTTCTGTGTAAAGTACCTATTGCACAAGCCATATAAGAATATGACTGGATACTGACTGGTTCGCCCTGGATTTACTTGGCATATGGTGTCCATCGACGTGATGGGACTGCTGACAATGAGCACAGGGGGAGTCAAGTATATAGTAGTTGTGATCAATCATCTGATGAGATGGGTCAAGATGAAGGCCCTGGAGAAAGTAGATGCTATCAGTACTGCGAAGTTCAACCTGGATCAAGTAGTATATTGATATGGAAGCCTGCAGGTCCAGTTGAGTAACAATAAGACAAATTTCATGTCTCATGTGATCCCACAGTTAAATGAGATAATGGGGATCTGAGGAGTCATGTCTGTACCCTACCTGCCAGAGATGAACGGACTGGTAGAACGAGTCAATGGGATTCTGACTGGCATGCTGAGGAAGCTGGTCACAGGAAGAACTTCCGCGTAGGGATGTACCTGAGTTTGGTGACATAAATTAGATATCAATAATACAGTGATGGGAAAACGCCATTTGAGCTGCTATATGGAAGGAAGGCCGCGTTGCCACCAATTTTATATTTGGTGGTGGAACCAACATCAGGGATGAGTGCTGAGCAGTACCTGAACCAATTGATAAATATCCTGATGGAAATGCAATTGCAAGAATTCAATACTACTTTGAAGAAAAGGATATGAGCAAAAATGATTGATAATAAGAACTGACTGGCCTTATCAGAATAATGAATAGGTGATAGAGTTGCCTATTGTGATAAACATGGTTTCAGGAGAAGAAACAAATTGGATGCGTTGTGGTCAGGTCTATTTGAGATATCGCCAAGATGGCAATGGATGCCAACTCCATCAAGAACTTTTTGGATGGAAGAGTAGTAAATTGAGCCCATGCTAAGTATTTAAAGCGATGGATTGAAGAAAAAATAATAAAAAAGAGTTCCTGAACGACTGCTTAATTATTAAATTGGTTATGTCCTAATGATTTGGTCAAGTCTGAAAAAAGGACCGCTAAATCAATCTAGATGGGTAAGTCTTAAAAAGTAAGACCTTTGAACCATAGAAAACTGGTAGGTCTAAGTATAACTAGAATCCAGTTTGTTGGAATAAAATAAAAAAATGGACCGCTGAACTGAAACAAGGTCAAGTCCCATGGAAAAAAAGAAGAAAAAAATGAAAAGATTGATAAAAATATTGGAAAAAAGATTATTAAAAACCACATAGAAAAACCAAAGTAATTTCATAGTCTTTATTTTTTTATTGATTATCCTCAATTTGGGGATAATTCCGCCTATGTCGCCACTTGGGGGAGGGAGGATGGATCACAGTAGGAGTAGATAACTTATCAAAATTTATATGAGATCGGATGCTAGTGAGGTCTAGACCTACACAAAACCAAGTTTGTTGAGTGGACGCAGATCCCTGTGAGAAAGTGACTAGGGGAAGGGAAATTGAAATGTCAGAAGAAGTTAAACGCGATTCCTGGAGTGGCGAGGGAAGCAACAGTACAAGAAGAGGCAGTCAGCAAAAACCCTGAGTAATCCCAATATGGTACCAGAGCTGGAAGATTGGTCTTGAGCACTTTCTGACAAGCTTCATCAAGAACACCAGATATATGGACTGGCAAAAAACAAGGGATACTAGATGAGGGGCTGCCGAATCATGCCCCTATCAAAGCCATCAGTGGAAGTTAATGATAGGATGCACCAGAAATGAGATAGTCATGCAAGGAGTGAATAGCATCCTGCAGGAAACGACTACAAGCTTCTCAGAAGCTGAAGAAGAAAGAGCAATGGAAACTGGGTGAGTCTGGAAGCTTTGTGGTCCAACTTCAAAGAACTTGTCCAGCAAAGCAAAGAGCATAGGCTGCAATATCCTGATCTTGGATTTTTTCAAGATCAGAAGAATTCAGAGCTATGTACAAAGCCTCAGTGACTTGGGCCATTAACTCTGCATAGGGGAGTTCAAAATGAACGCTGTTGCCGATGGTTAGTTTGGTGGCCAAGACAGATGGCTTGTAATATAAACTGAGTCAGAAGAGGAACTCTGGAAGCAAGTCCAATCCAGTGAAGAACAAATGATCAAGAGTAAAAATCATTGCTTAAGGAGGTTTGACGATGATGTTACGAATATCTACAAAAGGAGTCAAATCCAGGAGAGTCTTAAAATCTAACTCTGGAATTGACAACAGAGGAAGGATTGGATGCGAGTCATTTGAGACTATTGCTAATCTGTTTAAGAGGAGCTGGTTACCTTTTCCAGTAATTACATGGAAGGACTATCCACTGATACTTGACTAGGAGTATGAGTTCTGTAAGGGCCATAGAAAAGGTTCTGTCATGCAGATAGACTCATCTACTGGAAGAGCTGAAGATCTTGATCAGACAAACTATTGAGCAGCAGTTGGTACATCAACTCATAATTTGACATATGAGTTGTACAAGAGGGGGATGTCAGACTTATAAGATGAGTCAACATTATGCACTCTGAAATCAATTAAGCTCCAATTTTATGAAATTAATCTCAAGACTAATGGGATAGCTCTCTAGAGAAGAGTTAAGAATGATATGAGTCAATAGGTTATGAGAGAATATAATAAGGGCTAACATAAATGAAGAATTTTTAATTGGGACACAAAATGAACATTAATGGAGAGAATCTCCCTGTTGAGGATGAGGAGAAAATCAGTAAATTAAGGACGCCAGACCAAGTGAGAAAATTTTCAGTTTGTTCTTATTGGCAAACAACCCTAGTGATCTTTTTACTTCACAGGTTCAATTTCCTCATGCATCTCGTGTTGTAAAGAATATATTATCTGATAATAGTATTGAGACTATTATCCATAGTTGAGTTAGAACTATTATCAGGCCCAACGCTTTGGCCGGTATTTTTGATTAAATACTTGATAGTCATACTCGTAGGAATCTGTTCCCTACAATATTGTCCACCCAATCTTACTCAAGATCTCCTGATGACAGTTTCTTTTATCCCAACACACAGTTGGCAGTGATCCCTTAGTTGTGGTTCTCTTTGTCTCTAGATCCCCGCTCAGATCTCTACTCTTCTCTATGAGAGTCTACCAATTATTGCCTTATGCAATAATATCCTTGAGATTGAACTTCACACTTAATGCTGATAGTCTAACTATAACCGAATCTACAATAAAACTAATAATGATTTTTGTAGTACTAGTTGTTTTTGTCCTTGATTAAAGTGAATCTTAGGGATATATATGGGATTCACCATCTAGCTCTCAGTTGATACCTCTTCAATGAAATGGAAGCCATTGCCATTGAATCACCCTTCTTTGTCTCAGCAGCGATGGTCTTCCCCATCTTGGCCAGGATTCCGTCATTGGACATCCTTGAGAACTCAAATGGAAAGAGTCAAAACATGTCCCTAACGTTTTTCTCTTGATCTAAGTAAACCAACCATAATTAGTTAGCGACCTGCTTGAAAATGGGACTTTCTACCCATTATGGTAGGTCACTTCACCAACCAATCAATTCACTAGTTGCAGGCGGCATCACTCGCCTCGCAACTCACTACTCATTCCCAATCAGTTGGTGATGAAATCTGACCGATCCCAATCAGAACACCCGATAGTTAATCACTAGCAGATGCCCTTATTTCATCAGCTACTCCACCCGATGATATATTAGGTATTCATCTGGATTGATCCCCAATAGATATGACCAGACAAATATCCTAAAATCCCCTAAACGGAGCTCCTCCAAAATTTGTGTCAAACAATTTCCAATTCACTTCGCTTAAGGAATTTTTCCCTAGCGATACCAGGTAATCTAGCTGGCTGGGAATATGAGCAAAAATCCCAACACATCCCCCTCTTGCCTAGATTTTCAGTGAGAAAAGGACTGGGAATGGAAACACCACTTTGGACACCTGGTCAATTACTTCATTGGTTCAAGTGGAGTACACTTGTCAATACTCAACGCTGCTCGGGATAACCTTCAGCATATGGCATTCCTCCTCTTCCTCCTCGCTACCACCTAGTCAGAGCGCAGTCCCCACAACCTCTTGTCATGCTGGGCTAACTGATTTACTCGTGACAATATTATTCCTGGGATCCAGTTTTCCCCCATCAGGGTATATGACCCGCTGTCATATTCAGGTTTCTTGGTCTGGCATCCTTGAATTCCTGATTCTCTCCTTGTCCTAGACAAGAGACTCTTGCCATCGATGTTCATTTTTCAGCTTGATTAAATTTTATAATTTTTTTAATTATTGCGGGGAAGGCTGACCATGGGACGGACACTTCCGAATATGACTCAGACGAGACAAAACTGTACCAGGGGAGGCACCCCAGAGAAGTGATGCTATCTCTTGTAGCCAGCGGGAACGCCACTTATGGGAAGGGGCGGGAACGTGTGTAGGGGTCGTGGCCACTATTGAGCACGTGTGGAGGAAGGGGTCTGATTTGATGAACCAGACTGGGAACCAGGAGGAGACAAGCTGTTGGCAACGCGGTGGGAGATATCCAAACATCCACGCTTGAAAGTGATCCACCAAATGAGACCGGAATCTGTGGACAGCTTCAGGGAGGGTGGGGATGGAGCCAGCGATGGCATCCAAGACAATCGTGTGGATAGTCCGCATGGCAATTGCAACCACCAGAGCACGGAGGGAGGGTGGGAGGGGGAGGCCATTGATGAAGCAAACATATCTCTTGACAGACTGAAGGGATGTGTTTGATCCTGGCCTAGCAGACGTTGGACTTCGCTCCATATCACTTTAGAGGTGGGGCACTTCTCCAGGCGGTGGAACAGCGTTCCATACTGGCCACACACGACACAGGATGAGTGTAAAGCGTTAGAGCGCTCAGCTGTACGATACACCCACCTCAGGCAGCGCCACACATGGGAGCGGACTTGAGGCTGCAACAGAGGATGGTGTGCATATTTCCAGATAGTCTTTTGGGTCTCAGTGGAATAAGGATGTCCATCATGTCCAGGTAGTCCACCCTGGATAGGACTTGGGGTCGAATGGGGATCACGCCATCATGGATGGGTAGCCCCTGTACCTCTTGTGTGAACTGAGGAGAGGGGCGGCCTCTTTGGGTTTTATGTCCACTAATACAAGTTCTCCACTCTGCGCTTCGCATGGAGAGTAGGATTCGTTTGTACGGGTTTTGGTCCCGTGAGGACCTGTGGCTGATGTGTGTGATGCGAGATATTTCATCAGGGAGTGGGGGTTTGATGGATTGTTGAGGCCCAAGGCTCGGGAGAGAAGTTGGAGTGGGCCGCGCGGGACCAGTGTTGGGATGGGAGTGTAGGAGCAGTGACGGCCGCGATCCAGGTGCCCAGGATCTTGGCGGCATGGGCTTTGAAGTCAAGTAGGCCCATGCCACCATGATGATGAGGGCCAAACATTACCTCTAGCCGTACTGGTGGAGGGTGGCCTGACCAAACCCATCCTTGTAGCAAAGCATACAGGGATTTGAAGAAGCTTAGAGAGAAGGGGATGGCGTGGGATCCGAACCAGACTTTGGATAAGAGCATAGAGTTGGCAAGAACAACCCTGCCAGTGAGGGTAGTAGGGTGGGCTCTGAGAGAGGCGATTCTCTTCGTCACGTTGTCTAGTATATGGCACTCCATTACTGCTGACGCGTATCCACCTGCCTCCATCCACACGTCCAAATGGCGTACCGGTCCTATGGTAGGTCGTGGCATAAAGGGGAGCACCAGTGGAGCGGTGTGTGTTGAGTTATTAAGGCGTGGACGTGGGCGAGCAGATGGGCCGGGTTGGGAACTACTTGCTGGGGCCCAGCAGTTCTGAAACCGACCAAGGAGGATGATTTCAGTTTTGGAGGCTTTCAGTGCCGCGTTGCTTACCCGGGATTATTCCTGGATGAGGGCTTCAAGCGCGCGTGCATCTTTGTTATTAGACACCCCCACCACGCAATCATCTGCAGGTGCCATCATCTTGACTGGGGTTTGGCCTGGCACATGGACCCCAGTGAGGTGGGCATTCACAAACGCAGTAGTGGATCAAGGCTGAAGTTGTATAAGAGTGGGCTGAGGGGGTCCCCTTGTCGCAGGCCCCTTTGAGGGAGGACTACTTCCGTTAGGAAGCCTGGGCCACGTACTGCCATAGTTGCAGATTCTGTGAGCAGCATCACCCAGTTAATGAAGCGGGGGGGTAGGCGGAATTGTTGGAGGCAGGCCCTAAGGTATTCCCAGTTTACTCTATCATAGGCCTTTTGTTGGTCCAAGAATACAAGTGCCCCAGAGGCTGTGGACTGACACACATTAGCCACAGAGTGCACATTATCCCAAATCGACCTTATGGGGATGAAACCAAACTGTTCTGGGGAGATGGTGGCTGATGCTACAGTCCCTAAACGGTTAGCCATGATTTTGGTTAAAATTTTGGTGTCTGTGTTTGTTATAGAAATGGGGCGCCAGTTGGCTAAGTCAAGCCTATCCCCTTTCTTGAAGAGTGTGACCGTAAAGGCCTCATGTCCTCCTGGTAGGAGGCACGTTTCAACAGGCTTTGGTTGAGTGAGGCTAGCAGCAATGGGGATATATATTTAAAATATTTTTTGTAGAACTCATATGGAATGCCATCTGGGCCTGGGCATTTTCGGTTTGGCGCCCCACAAATGGTAGTCCATAATTCATTTGGAGTAATTAAATTCATTATTTCCGGGTATCAGAAAATGGTGCAGATATGAGCTCAGTTGAGAAATTCTGCCATTTCGGCCAGCTGATTTGGATCAGATCAGTATAACTCAGAGTAATATCTTTGCATTTTGATTGCCATTCCGGCCAGTGTGTCCACAATAGAATTATCCGATCTTCACACCTGTGTGCAGGCCACGCTCTGGCATGGTGCGAAATTTTTTTGAAGAAGTATGCGGTGCACTTGTCGCCTTTAGTGATGCGTGTGGCCCTGTATTGGACACAAACCCAATGTTTGTGTTGCCTTTCAAGTGCGTTGAGGTGGGCAGCTGCCTCCGCCCACTTCTGGCCCCATGCAGGGCTATATCCTGTGGCTGGAATGTTGGACTCCAAGTGGGCCAATTCCACCAGTGCGCGCAATATAACCGCCAATGTGGCTCGTGAGCTTCTGGATGAGAGATGGCGATAGTGGCGGATGGTGTCTTCTTTGAAAGTTGCCCATGTGGAAATGGGGTCCGCGCAAAACGGTGCAACAAACGATTTTGCCAAAGTTGCCTCTTTCACCTACGTGGAAAATCCTGGTGATGCGAGCTCTGGGGGGCGGATTTTGCACCAATGTGGGGCCTTTACAACTGTGACGGGTAAGTGGTATGTTAGCTAGACCAGTCGGTGGTCAGTGAATTCCATTTTTGTTGTGTTGAAGTGGGAGATGTGGGGTTGGAATTTTGCTGGCGCTAGAATAAGGTCGATGTGGGTCATGGACCTTAATAGGCCATTGTGGATGTGGGGATGCGTCATGTTTTTGAGTAGTGGGGCATGTCATGGCAGTGCATCCATTAACCCAAGGGTGGCTTTTAGAATGCGTAGTTCTACGTGACCCTGTGGGGCGTGGGGTGAGGGCGGCCACCGGTCCGTTGGTGAGGTTAGCCAACAGTTCATGTCGCCAATTAGGAAAGAATTGGGGGGTAGCAGGAGGGATTTGACCAACAAGAAAAATTCCTGACGCTCATGTGCACCATTTGGGGCGTAAATGTTGATGATTGCGTGCGCAACATCAGCTCATGAGAAGGTGACAATGAGCACTCAGCCATTTAGGAATGTTTTTGAAGATGTAAATTTGAAAAAATTGTTTTTCCAAATTAGCACCCCACAGTGCTTCAACCAAAAGGATAGGGATAATAGGAGCATTGTTTTCCAAGCTTCCTCGGAACCTCATGAACAGTGGGACTCTTGGATGGCCAGGATATCCACAGGTAAATTGTTTTGTAAAAACTCAGTTTCCTAGCCTGGGATGGGGAGGCCTTGAGTCTGGCGATATTCAGCATCCCTAGAGTGAAGGTTTCCCCCATCGCACCTTAGGTGTGAGGGGTGGGCCCAGGCCCACCAGCCTCTTCCAGGTCCCCACAGGCTTTCACAGCAGTGCGGGTATTAGCAGTAACGCTATCAGGGTTTTTGTTAATTTTTGTGGAAAGAGTCGCGTTGGCTTTGGCCTTCACTTTTGTTTTCCCGACGTCGGACAAATTTTTTGTGGTGCAGATAAGTTCGGTGCACCGTCGAGTGGGGCAAAAAAAATTTTCGGTTGGGATAGGTCCCAAGTCAGTTTTGACCGGAGCTTGGGTGCAGCAATTGGGTGAGATTGAATCTCCCATTGGATCCTCAGATTGAGTGGCCTGTTCAGCATGGGCCTCCCAATCTGATTGGGTGATGGATTCCCAAGTTGCTTCTGCCGCGAAGGTCTCTATGTCCTCCTGGCGTTGTGAGTGTGGTATAGTGGTGGTGGCCTTGGCCGCTTCCTTGGCCATGGTCCTACGGGCCTGCTTGGCCTTTTCCGCTCCTGCGGGGAGATGGGCTTTACCAATAGGTAGCAGCCTTGTGCTCCCCATGGGAAAGCCTCCTTGGTGCTTGCGGTTGGTTCATAGTGCACCTCTCCGCTGGCCATGGCTGCCGAGGGAGAGAGAGAGAGAGAGAGAGAGGGGTGCTCTTGGAATGTGACGCCCTCTTTGATGGGGCATGCGTGCACCTTATGGCTGAACGCGTCACAGTGGGTGCAAATGGGGGGCATGCTGTCCACGGTTACCTGGAATGGGTGGGTGGTGTGCCCTGCGATGTCAATAAAGGTGGAGTGCAGGATCTGGGTTAGGTCCTTTGCGATCTCCTCAGTTGGGGTCAGAACTGCGATAGCTTTGCCAGTGCACAGGTGTGGCATCAGTGTGAAACGTTGCATTTCAAAAGATTGTATTTTGCCATATATGGTGAGACCATCTTTCAGGTGTTGCTCCAAAATGTCACGTTTTACCATAGTAGGCAAAAAGTCAAACGTGAGGAAAATTTGGTTTGATTTTGTCCATCTGGTGCGTTTAGTTTCGATGACCCATTGTTCTTTCGGGGAGGTTGACCACTATGCGCACCGCTGCAGCCTCATCTGCTGCTATTTTGCTTTTGAAACCTAGGTCCAGCCAACCGCGTGACATGGAGTGAGGTGCAACGTACACCACGGTCAGGAAAATTTTGTGTACATCTTCATAAAATTTTTCCCATAGGGCCATTTTTTGGATGTCCAGATACACACGGACTCCAAATTCCACCGACAAAAGTGGCTGGGAATGTGGCGTGTTGATGTACTGGTTGCATCATGCTTGCCACATGAGTATCTCCGGGGAAATTGTGACCGCCAGTTTTTTTAGATTTTTTCTATTCCGCCAGATTCTCTGGGGCGTTTTCAAATGTTAGAGGCCACAGGCCTTCCACCTGCTCCTCTTGCCTTGCTTGCCCAACTGCTCCCAGACATGGGCGCAGACTAATCCCCTCTATGAGATTACTTAACTAGATTTAGTCTTGAATTGAATAGGTTGCAAAGTGTTTGCAATGAGAAAGAAGTTTTTCAGCTTGATTAAGAATACATATTTCTACTTGCCCTCGTTATTTTGCTCATAACCTCTTGGCTATAAGTCATTCTTAATTCTTCCCTCAGAAAGCTTATTTTATTAATTTTTGAAATCAATTTCCCGAAAATGGAGCCTAATGGATTATAGAGTGCATAATGTCAACTTTAATATAAGTCTGACATCCCCCTCTAGTCCTGCTCATTTGTCAAACTTAGAATCCCGCTACCAACAGCTTTTTAACAGCTTGTCAGATTCAGACCTCCGCCTCTTTCAGCAAATAAGTCGGGATGCTTGATGGAACCTCTTCTATGGTCCCTCCAGGACTCATATGCCTAGTCTAGTGCAAGTGGCTAGTCCTTCCATCGAATTACCAGAAATGGTAACTAATCTTCCAAAACCATGCGTGCCATCATTTCAAACAACTCTCAGCTGACTCTTCCCTTACAGTCGATCCCTGAGCTGGACTTTAAAACCCTCCTGGATTTGGCTCCTTTTGCTGATGCTCCAAACATCATTGTCAATGCTCCAGAGGTCATGCTGTTCACTTTGGATCATTCATTCTTGGCTGGGTTGGACTTGATCCCCGAGTTCCTCTTCTGACTCAGTCAATTCTAAAAACCTGCTGTGCTGGTTTCTGAGCTTTCAATTGGGAACAGCATACATTTCGAGCTCCCCTACACTGAACTTTGGGCGCAAGTCACTGAGGCGTTGACATTAGTGCTGAATCCCTCTGATCTGGACAATCTTCCGGATTGAGATACTGCCACTTATGCTCTCCACTTTACTAGCCATGTTCTTCAAAGTTAATTGACAAAGCTTCCAGCCTCGCCTGGCTTCCATCAATCATTCAGCTTCAGCTTCCGCGAAACCCATAGTCATCATTTACATGATGCAATCCGCTCTTTACACAACTACCTCTTCTCTGGAGCTTCTCATCACTATCTTCCATTGATGGCATTAATTGGGGGCATGATTTGACAACCCCCATTGAGTATTCCTTCTTCGCTGCTAACTCAAATGTTGTTGTTCTTGATGAGGCCCATCAGCAGGCACTCAAGACAAATCTTCTGGCGCTGGTGCCTTATTGGGATTACTTGGGGTTATTCGCTGATTGCCTCTTCCTATATTGCTGTTTTTCTCCCCAATCTGGGGTTTTGTGATTGGATTCTTCTGACATATCAATTTCCCTTCCTCTAGTCGCGTTTTCTCAGGGCTCAGCGTCCACTCAAAGAATTTGATTTAATGTAGGTCTCACCCTTGCAAGTGTCCAATCACACATTAATTTCAATGAGCTATTTCTTCCTACCGCGATCCATCCTCCCTCCCCTAAGAGGCGACATAGGTGGAATCATCCCCATACTGAGGATAATCAATAAAAAAATAAAAACTATGAAAATATATCGGCTTTTTTTCTATGCATTTAAAATCTTTTTTCCCAATATTTTTTATCAATTTTTTTCCATGGACTTGACTTGTTTCAGTTCAGAGGTCCATCTTTTCCCCCAAAGTGGATCCTGGGCACTTAAACTACCAGTTTTCTATGGTTCAGAGGTCCTTTTATTGGACTTAACCATCTAGATTGATTCAGAGGTCCTTTTTTCAGACTTGACCTAATCATCAGGACATGACCATCTTAATGGTTCATCGGTCCTTTGGGTACTCTTTTATTTTTTTCTTTGATCCAACACTTTAGATACTTAGCATGGACTCAATTCACTACTCTTCCATCCAAGATATTCTTGATGGAATAAGCATTGGTTGCCATCTTGGCGATTACTTTGAATGGACCTGACCATAACGCATCCAATTTGTTTATTTATCCAAACCATGCATATTGCAATAGGCGACTCTTTATCCTACTCAATATTCTTCTAATGCCAGTCAGTTCTTATCATCCATCAGTTTTCGCTCATATCTTTTTCTTTAAGGTTGTATCGAATGCTTGCAATTGCATATTGATCAGGATACTTGTCATTCAGTTCAGGTATTGTTTGGTACTCATCCTCAACATAGGTTCTACTACAGAATATAATTTCAGCAGCAACACGAACTTCCTCCCATATAGTAACTCAAATGGCGTCTTTCCTGTCGCCATATGATGATTAATGTTATAGGCGGATGTCACTGAACTCAGGTACATTCCCCACACGGAAGTTCTTCCTGCAACTAGCTTCCTCAGCATCGCGGCCAGCGTCCCATTGACTCATTCTACCAGTCCATTCATCTCCAGCCGGTATGGTACTGACATGACTCCCTGGATCCCCATTATTTCGTTTAGCCTTGGGATCACATGAGATATGAAGTTGGTTCCATTGTCACTCAGTAGAACTTGTGGACATCCATGCCAGTATACTACTTGATCCAGGATGAATTTTTCAGTACTGGTAGCGTCAACTCTGGTTAGGGCTTTCATTTCAACCCATCTTGTCAGATGGTCGATAGCTACTATAATGTATTTGACTCCTCCTGTGCTCATTGCCAGCAGTCCCATCACATCGATGGACACTATGTGCCATGTAAATCCAGGTCAGACCAGTTGGTATCCAGTTTTTTATGTAGTTTATGCAGTTGGCATTCCATGCAACAAGCCAGATGATCCACAACATCATAGTTAATTAATTCCCAGTAATAATACTGGTAAATATGGTCAGTTGTTTTTCTCAAGCCTCTGTGCCTGAAAACCTTATGAGCTTCTTGAACTATTACTGCTCTTTCCAACAGTTTTGTAAATAATTATCGTTTCAAATTTATCATCTTGAATACTTGTCCATCCATGATCTCAGTGTTTTCCATCGCTTTTTGAAGTGCACCTTGGATTTCTTGAGGCTCATCCTCAATTCTTCCTTTGATCATTCTCTGGAATAGCTCATCCACCTGCGGATATACCAACTGGACCATTTTAAACTGCGATAAGCCACCCACATTCTGGTGAGAAGCCCCCACTTGGTGGACTATCTCATAATTGTAAGCTTGAAATTTAAGTGCCCATCGGGCCAGTCATCCTTCAGATTCCCATAAATTGTGCAGCCAACGCAGTGAAGAGTGGTCCATCACCACCTTAAATTGTATTCCGTGGACATACACCTGAAACTGCTTTCAGGCGTAAATGACTGCAAGGCATTCATGCTCAGTCACAAAGTAATTCCTTTCAGTGGCTGATAGTGTCCAGCTCACATATGCACCAGATTTTGTCCCAATGTTCATCTACTTGTCTCAGTATGGCGCCAATCGCCATCAATGAAGCATCAGTTTGAATGATAAACTCCCAATTGAAATTCAGATATTTTTAGAATCAGCAAATTGATCATATACCGGCATAACTCATTGAAAGAGTCCTGGGCCTCTTCATTGCATATGAATCCTTTTTTCGGATCCTTTAGTAAATGAAACAAAGCTAAGATATTTGGGCGAAGTCCCAAATATATCTTCTGTAGTATCCGACCATCCTAAGGAATACTTGGATGTCTCAGACATTCTTTGGCACAGCCATGATCTCAATAGCTGCTATCTTCTGGGGTTGTGGCTGCAATCCATTTGCGTTAATCACTAATCCAGGTATTCCAGCTCCTTCTTGAAGAAGTGTCCCTTCTGTGGCTTAATCTTCAGGTTAGCCGCCTGGATAGTCTCTTAAAACTTCTTCCAAGTGATGGAGGTGATCATTAAACATTCTACTGAACAAATTGATATTGTCCAGATATACCAGGATGCATGACAGCTTCAGGTCACTCAATATCGCATCCATGGCCCTCTGAAACGTTGCAGGTGAATTGCAAAGACCCTGGGGCATCCTAGTTGGCTGTATAACCCCTGTGAGGTGATAATTTTACATTTTTTCTCTTGTTCTTCTTTGGCAAGTTGATCTTCCAGTATCCAAAGATTAGGTCCATTGCAGAGAAATATTTTGCTTCTCTTAATCTATCCAGAGCATCATCAATCCTTGGTAGGGGATATGAATCCTTCTTAATAAATTTTATTCAGCCTCCAATAGTCAATCACTACCCAATTTGATCTATCTTTTTTCTTTATGATCAGAATTGTGCTTGCACAGGGACATGACGACGGAACTAGAAGCTCAAGCTTTACTAGTTTACTGATCTCATCTTCCACTACTGCTTCAGCAGCTTTCAATCTTTTGTATTGGTCGCATTCTTATTGGTAGATTTTCTCCGGTGTCAACCTTGTGAATTACGCCTTGTGAACATCCCAAATCATGGTCGTCCTGAGCGAATACTTCCTGATATCTCTCAAATAATTTGATCACCTCCTCTTTCTGCCCTTCTGGAAGATCTGTGAGCTGCTCTCAATCAACCAATAGATTGATGCTTTCAGCCACCCCAGCCAGTAATCTCATTTCATTTAGAGACCCTAAATTGTAGAATCATCTCAACTAAGCCTGATCAGCAGATTCCCCATTATTGACCTTGCAATTCACTTCATGTGTATACCAATTTCCTGGTCATTTTTGGGCGAATTTTCCCCAATACTTTTCAATTATTCGAGCATCTCCTCTTTCTGGCCTTCCAACAGATCAATGAGTTACTCTTAATCAACCAATAGTTTATACTCTTCAGCTACCTTGACCAATAACTTCATCACATTGAGGGTGGAATTCCTCCATTTGGCTGTCAGGATTTCTTGTTGCTTATTAGGTCCAAACTCATAGACCATAAATTCGATATTTTAATATTTTATATTTTTGTATTTTTCTTTTGCAATGTGACTTGCAACCTACAAAAAGACTCAGAGGTCCTTCCTTTCACTTCATCTTAACTGGGTCTTGGGTACTTAATTCTATCAGTTATCATGATTCAGAATCATATCCTCTTAAGATTTAACTAACCATTTGGTTCAGTGGTCCCCTTCTGGGACTTGACCAAAATCTCAGGACATAACCATTTAATGGTTCAGAGGTCCGCTGGGAACATTGCAATTATTTTCTCTTAGGCTCAATACTACTGATTAATATTGACCTTTCTCCCTATATGACCAGCAGCGCTGTCTTCTCGTGTATAGGCCATACTTGCCAACTTCGGGCAGTTCTCCTAAATTAGGCCTCTAATCCTGACTGGAAATTCGTCCATCAGGCCCTAATCTCATCTCTTATTCAGCAAACTGATGCTTCTCAGATCTTTGTATCTCATCAGCCAACAGTTTCATCCGATTGTCCAGCTCGTTTTTTTCTCCTGAAAATGATTTTCAGCCTTCATGGCTATCCTTAATTTCTCAGGTCATTCTGGCATCGTTAGCTTCATCCAATGTCTCTGGAATTGATGAAATCGTCTCCAGCAACTTCTGACCAGTGATTGAGTGTTATTAAATCAAGTAATTTCCTCCATTATCTTGGATCAATTATTTCCTCTTTTGACTTCATCTCTTCATTGGTATGGCAATCCAATTCTCCTGATTGATTGCTTCATATTTTGTCCAATGTCTCATCTAAACACTCTCTCCTCAGGACTATTTAAAGTGGATCCAATTTCAACCTGAGTTGATCCAGCTGTTCATTGGGACTATCTACAGTGTGCCCAATTCCAACCCAATTTGGCCCTGCTGATACTCTTCATCTCAAGTAGATGTCTGGTGGAACTGGTTTCCTTGCAGCAATAAATAGTTCCATATCTAGGCTGCAAGTTCTTTTCCCTGAACTTGAGTATCCTCATTTTGTTTCACTTGGAGCTCCATTGCTGATCTGGGTGAGCGCCATTGAACGTGATCCTCTTCACGTTTTATCTTCGTTACTTCCTTCAGTAACTTATTTGTAAAATTGGAAACATCTTCTTTGTATGATATTATAATATATTCTTCTACTCAACTACCCCTGTAGTGAGCACCAACTTGTAAAAATTTAATAGTTTGTTCTTATTGGTAAACAACCTTAAGTTTTTTTACTGCACAGGATTTCCTCATGCATCTCGCGTTGAAAAGAATATATTATCCGATAATAATATTGAGACTATTATTCATAGTTGAGTTAGAACTATTATCAGGCCCAACGCTTTGGCCGGTATTTCTGATTAAATACTTGATAGTCATACTCGTAGGGATTCATTCCCTTCAATATTGTCCACCCAATCTTCGTCAAGATCTCCTGATGACAGTTTCTTTTGGCCCAACACACAGTTGGCAGCAATCCCTTAGTTATGGTTCCCTTCATCTCTAGATCCCCGCTTGGATCTCTACTCTTCTCTCTGAGAGTCTACCAATTATTGCTTCTGCAATAATATCCTTGAGATGAAACTTCACACTGGATGCTGATAGTCTAACTATAACCGAATCTACAATAGAACTAATAATGATTTTTGTAGTACTAGTTGTTTTTGTCCTTGATTAAAGTGAATCTTAGGGATATATATGGAATTCACCATCTAACTCTCAGTTGATACCTCTTCAATGAAATGGCAGCCATTGCCATTGAATCACCCTTCCTTGTCTCAGCAGCGATGGTCTTCCCCATCTTGGCTAGGATTCCGTCATTGGACATCCTTGAGAACTCAAATGGAAAGAGTCAAAACATGTCCCTAACGTTTTCTCTTGATCTAAGTAAACCAACCATAATTAGTTAGCGACCTGCTTGAAAATGGGACTTTCTACCCATTATGGCAGGTCACTTCACCAACCAATCAATTCACTAGTTGCAGGCGGCATCACTCGCCTCGCAACTCACTACTCATTCCCAATCAGTTGGTGATGAAATCTGACCGATCCCAATCAGTACACCTGATAGTTAATCACTATCAGATGCCCTTATTTCATCAGCTGCTCCACCTGATGAGATATTAGGTATTTATCCGGATTGATCCCCGATTGATATGATCAGGCAAATATCCCAAAATCCCCTGAATGCAGTTCCTCTGAAATTAGGGCCTACTGATTTCTGATTCACTTTGCTTTAGGGAATTTTTTCCTAGTGACACCAGGTAATCTAGAAGGCTGGGAATATGGGCAAAATTCCCAACACCAAGAATCCTGAATATGACAGCGGGTCATATGCCCTGATGGGAGGAAAACCAGATCCCAGTATTAATATAATAATGAGTAAAATAGATTAGCCCAGCATGACAGAATGTCATTGGGACCGCGCTCTGAGTAGGCAGTAGTGAGGAGGAAGAGGAAGAGAGCCACATGCTTAAGGATGTCCTTAGCATCATTGAGTACTGATGATCATACTCCACTTGAACAAATGAAGTATCAACCAAGTGTCTGAAGTGGTGTTCTCCTGCCCTGAACCTTTTCTCGCTGGAAATCTAGGCAAGAGAGGGGGATGTGTTGGGATTTTTGCCCATATTCCTAACTCTCTAGATTATTAGGGATTGCTAGGGGATGATTACCTAATTCAAGATGAATTGGATATCAGTTGACCCTGATTTTGGGGTAACTATGTTAGGGGGATTTTAGGTTATTCGCCTGGTCAGATTCGTTAGAGATTGATCTGGATGAATGCTTAAGATCCTATCAGGCAGTGTTGCCAACAAAATAGGGGCATCTATTAGTTAATTAGCTATCTGGTGTACCAATTGGGATTGGACAGGTTTCATCACCAACCTATTTGGGAATTTAAGGATTAAGTTGCAAAGTGAGTGATGCTGCCTGCAACTAGTGAATTGATCAGTTGATTCACGATCTGCCTTAATGGTTAACAAGTCCCATACCATAAGCAGGTCGCTTGCCAAATATGGTTGTTTTGCTTGGATTGAGAGGAAAATGTTAGGAACACGTTTTCTGACTCTTTCTGCCTTAGGTCTCAAGGATGTCCAATGACAGAATCCTAGCCAAGCTGAGGAAGACCATTGCTGCTGAGATAAGGGTGGGAAATTCAATGGCAACAGCTGCCTTTTCATTGAAAAGATGCCAATTGAGAGTTGGGCACCAAATTCCCTACTATAAATTCCCTAAATAATTTACTAATAAAATTAAATTACAAGTTTACTTTTACTAGAGTATTAGTTTACTAACCTTTATCAGAATCCATTTTGAGTTCTATTTTTCTCAGGGATTTTATTGCTGTGTTCAATAAATGGGAGACTTTTTAAGATAAAGAGTAAGGATCTGAGTGGGCATACAGAGAAGGAGCTGAATCAAATTGGGGGTTACTGCTGACTATGTGTCAAGAGAAACCATAAACAGAGATCTGAGCATATATTGAGTTGGGTGGTACAAGGGAACAAATCCTTATTCAGGACATCATAAGTATTTCAAGAGGAAATACTGGCTGAGCGTTGGACCAAAATCTAATACTTCAATTTAACTACAAATATTAGTCGCCATACTATTATCAACGATTATATCAACTACTATCATACAACGCAGAGAATTGCTCAAAGCCCAAACCTGTGCAAGTAATATATTTATAGGGGTTTTTAAACGAGAATAATCAGAAAACCTATAAATTTTTACAGGAGCCATACTAGAATCTATTAAACTAGGTAAATTTTGGATTAAATTAATTTCATTTACCTATCATGCATCAAGTTTAATGATTTCTTGGAGTCTCTTAAGCTCAGGTATCTTCTTAAAGCCTCAACTCTAATCTGAAGAGCCTAGATTCTTTTTCAGTATATGAAATGTCCTAGTATCTTCATCTTGAATTAAGTAAATGATATTTTCAAGGTTTTGAAATCGTTTTAAATTCACATAGTCACTTAAAGTCTTCCTTTAGGTGTTTAAAATGATCTCTGGAAGTCTCGGGGAATTCAGTAAAATCTTCAAGGTAGACAACAACACAACTAATATTAACGTCTTGTATTAAATATATCTTTTATTGGGAAGAGACGAAGCATTTTAAAGTTCTTATAGAATTGGGTCAGTTGAAAGAGGCATTTGTTATAAATCAAAACGCATTTATTTTCTTTATCCTGAGGCAATAAGTCCATTTTCAAGTACTCACTGACCAGATCCATCAAGGAGAAAAAGTTGGAGCCAGTGAATTTCATAAGAGCGTCATTGATGCATGAAATGGGAAGCAGTCCTCTTTGGTTATGGTGTTGAGCCTCCTTTGTGTATTACAGCCAATGGCTACCATTTTATATTAATTTCTGGAAGGGGTGAAAACCATGGGCTTTGGGATTTCAATATAAGATGGCTTCAATTAAGCGCTTTAGCCGTCCTCATATGTTTCTAAATACATTTGGATTTGTAAAAAAAGGTTTAAACGTGATGGGACCAGCACTAATTACATCAATAAAATGACTCTAGTTCTTCAGGTGGAACTAATTGTGGTCTGACCAGAGAAGATAACACTTTAATATTTTATTATATAATGGGGTTTCTAAAGTACTTATCAAGTCAGCCTTCAGAAATGATGATCTTTTGTCATGATACAAACAAAAGGTCAGTAGTTAACTAGTGTTGAGTGAGATTAAATTTAAATTTATTTGGGGAAGGCTGACCAGGGGACAGAAAATTCCAAAAAGACACTAAAAAACCGAAACTTCAGCTAGAGGAGGGCACCCCAGAGAAGCAAAGGCTATCTCCTGTTGCCAGCGGTAACGCCAAAAGAAGGAGGGGGTCACGTGTGCAGGGGCTTGCACCACTATTAAGCACATATGTAGGAAGGGGTCTGAAACAATGAACCAAACTGGGAACCAGGATGAGACCAACTGGAGGCGACGTGGTGGGAGGTACCCAAACATCCACGCTTGAAAGTGGTCCACTAAGTGCTACCAGAACTGGCGAACAACTTCTTGGAGGGTGGGGGTGGAGCCTGAAATGTCATCCAAGACAATCGTGTGGATGGTCCACATGGCGAACGTGACTACTAAGGCATGGAGGGAGGGTGGAAGAGGGGAAGCCATGGATAAAGCAAACATGTCCTTAGACAGGCTGAAGGGCTGTGCCTGATCCTGGCGAAGCAGATGTTGCACCTCACGCCATATCGCTTTAGATGGAGGGCACTTTTCCAGGCGGTGAACCAGCGTTCTGTACTGGCCACACATGACACAGGATGAGTGCAAAGCGTTAGAGCGTTCGGCATTACAGTATACCCATCTCAAGCAGCGCTACACATGGGAAAAAATATGCAGCTGCAGAAGAGGGTGGTGGGCATACTTCCAAATGTCTTTCTGGGTATCAAGGGGGTGGGGTGTCCATCATGTCCAGGTAGTCCACTCTGGCCATGGTAGGGGGTCGCATGGGTATCACTTCATTTAGAATAGGAAGTCCTTGTACTTCATGGGTGAACCAAGGAGAGGGGCGCCCCCTCTGGGCGGTGTGCCCACAGATGCTATATCTCCACTCAGCGCTCCACATGGAGAGAAGGATCCTTTTGAAGTGGGGCATTGTCCCATGTGGGCCCGCTGCAGAAGGATGTGAGGCAAGGTACTTCAACAGAGAGTGGGGGTGGGAAGGATTGGTGAGGCCCAGGGCGCGGGAGAAGTTGGAGAGGGCCGTGCAGGACCAGTGCTGGGCTGAGATTGTAGGGTTAGTATTGGCTGTGATCCATGTGCCAAGGATTTTGCCGGCTTGGGTATCAAAGTTGAGCAGACCCATACCACCACAATGGCGAGGGCCAAACATAACATCCAGGTGCACCGGCGGTGGGCGGCTTAACCAAAACCACCCTTGCAGAAGGGCGTATAGTGACTTGAAGAAAAGCGGGGAAAAGCGATAGTGTGGGCCCCAAACCAGACTTTAGAGAGGAGCATAGAGTTGGCTAGTACTACCCTGCCTGTGAGGGAGGTCTGACGGACTCTGAGGGAAGCTATGCATTTTGTTACGTTGTCTAGGATATGGTTTTCCATCACCAATGAGGCATACCCTCCTGCCTCCAGCCACACCCCCAAATGGCGTACAGGGCCAACAGTGGGGCTTGGCACAAAGGGGAGCACAAGCGGGGCAGTGTGGGGTGGGAAGGGCAAGCTAACTCGTGCGCTAGCTGATGAGGCAGGTAGGAAACAGGGCGCTGGGGCCCAGCGGGCTTGATACCAACCAAGGAGAACAGTTTTGGTTTTGGAGGCGTTGAGTGCTGCATTACTTACCCTGGAGCAAATCTGGATAGTATCTTCAAGCGCGCGTGCATCATGATTTTTAGACACACAACCACACATCATCAGCAAACGCCAACATCTTGACAGGGGCTTGGCCTTGCACATGGACCCCAGTAAGGCGGGCATTCACATTTCAAAGAAGTGGGTCAAGGCTGAAGTTATACAAGAGTGGGCTAATAGGGTCCCCTTGGCGCAGTCCCCTCTGAGGGCGGACTACATCCGTGAGGAAGCCAGGGCCACGCACAGCCGTTGTGGAAGATTCTGTTAACAACATCATTTAATTGATGAAGCGAGGGGGAAGCAGAACTTGTGGAGGCAGGCTCTGAGGTATTCCCAGTTGATTCTATCATAGGCCTTCTGCTGGTCTAAAGGTACAAGTCCTCCAGAAGCCATGGATTGACAGACGTTGGCTACGGTGTGTATATTGTCCCAAATCAACTTTTGGGTTTGAAACCAAATTGTTCAGGGGAAATGAGAGCAGAGGCAGCAACCCCTAGACGGTTAGCCATTATTTTAGTAAAAAATTTTGTGACTGTGTTAGTGAGAGAAATGGGGCGCCAGTTGGTCAAGTCTAGCTTATCCCATTCTTTATATGATGTAATTGTGAAGGCCTTAAGCCCTCCAGGAAGAAGGCGCGTCTCCAGAAGGCATTGGTTAGGAGAGACAAGCAGCAAGTAGGATAAATTTTTGAAATACTTTTTATAGATCTCATAAGGGATGCCATCTGGACCTGGGCTTTTCCTATATAGTGCACCGCGAACAGCGGACCAGAGTTCAGTTGGAGTAATCAAATTTATTACATCCGGTTATCAGGAAATGGTGCAGATGTAGGCAATATTGAGAAATTTTGCCATTTTGGCTGGCCGAATTGGATCAGATTGATACAGTTCAGATTAATATTTCTATATCTCAATTGCCACTTTGGCCAGCATATCTGCAATGTAGTAGTCTAGCCTTTGCACATGTGTGAAGGCCAAACTCTGGCGCAGTGCAAAGAATTTTCAAAAAAGTAAGTGAAGCATGTGTCACTCACTGTAATATGTTTAGCTTTATACTGAACAAAAACCTGATGCTTGTGTTGTCTCACCAGTGCGTTGAGGCGGGCGGCCACTTCTGCCCACTTGTGACCCCAAGCCAGGCTGTAGCCTACAGCAGAGATGTTGGATTCCAGGTGGTCCAACTCTGACAGTGTGCACAAAATATTTGCTGAGGTAGCCCGTGAGTGGCGGGAGGAGAGGTGGAGAGCCTAGCAGATTGTGCTCGCCTTGAAGGATGACCAGGTGGAAATTGGATCTGCACATAATGGTGTGACAAACTCCAGAGCTGAGGTTATGGATTATACCCATGAAGAAAATCTTGGTGACGAAATTTTGGCAGTGCGGAGTTTGCACCAATATGGCACCTGGGCTGCTGAATTGATAAGTGGAAGGAGATCAATACCATCCTGTGGTCAGAGAAATCAATTTTGGTCATGGCAAAGTAGGAAATTTGGGCATGAAATTTGAGCAGCATGAGAATAAGGTCAATGCGGGCCATGAATATTAACTGGCTGTTGTGTATGTGGGAGAGCGACATGTTAGTTAGTAGCGGAGCATGGCGTGGCAAGGTATCAAACAACCCTAGGGTGGCCTTGAGAGCTCAAAGTTCAACGTGCCCCTGTGGGGGTGTAGTTGATGAGGGCCAGCATTCTGTGGATGGGTTCATCCAGCAGTTCATGTCTCTAACAACAAACAGGTCAGTGGGTAGTGGAAGGGAATTGACTTCTTAGAAAAATACCCAAAGTTCTCGCACACAGGTTGGGGCATAAATATTAACAATGGCGTGCACTTCGTTGTCCCACAAAAAGGAGACAACAAGGATGCAGCTGGTAATGTATAAATTTGACAAAAATAATTTAAAATTACTGTTCACTTGAACTAGCACCCCACAGTGCTAGACCAAAAGGAGAGGGAAGGGAGGAGCATGGTTTTCCATAATTCCTCAGTACCACATGGACATTGGGTTTCCTAAATGGCCAGGATGTCCAAAGGTAAATTATTCTTTAAAAAACTCAGTTTCCTAGCCTGGTATGGCGAGGCCTTGAGTCCAGTGATGTTCAACATCCCTAAAGTAAAGGTTCCCCCATTGCACCTTAGGTGTGAGGGGAAGGGCACCTGAGCCCTTCAGCCTTCTCTTTTTCTTCACGGCGCTTGTTGGAGCCTTGGGTATTTGAAGCTACAGAGTATATGTTGGAAAGGTTAGCTTTAGAAGTAGGGTTCGCGTTAGCCTCTGCCTTCACTTTTTCCCCGCTGTGGGCAGAGATTTATGTGGTGCATGAAGTTGCAGTGAACCATCACTTGGAGGTGGACTTTTGGCAGCATTTCCGGTGAGCAACTTGGACCCAATTGATGCTTGGGCACATTGTTCAGGTGAAACTGATTCGTCCATCAGAATTTCAACTTGGGAGGCCCAATTGGCTTGGGCGTCTCAATCTGATTGGTTGAGAGATTCATGAACTGCTTCTGCCATGAAATTCTCAACATCCTCCTGGAGTTGGGCTGGCGGGATGGTGGATGTGGTCTTGGCCGCTTACTTGGCCATCGCCTTGTGGGCCTGTTTGGTCTTCTTCCGCTCTAGTGGGGACACTGGTTTTACAATAATGTAACAGCCTTGCGCTCCCCATGGGAAGGATTCGCCATTGTCTAGTGCCAGTTCATAATGAGCGTCTGCACCGCCCATTGCATCTGATATAATTTCTTAATGAGTCACGCCCTCTTTGACAGGGCAGGTGTGGGCCTTGTGGCCAAAAGCGCGACAGAACGTGCATATGGGAGGCGCGCTATCCACGGTGACCTGGAAAGGATGGGTGTTCTTCCCATTGATTATGATGAAAGCGGTGTGATGGATTTGGGTCAAATCCTCCGCTATCCCTGCAGATGGGGTGAAAACAGCAATCGCTTTACCTGTTCACAGGTATGGCATCAGTGTAAAATGCTTCATTTTGAAGGATTGTATTTCTCCGTATATTGCAAGCTCAGCCTTCAGGTGGTGCTCGAGCATGGTGCACTGGACCGTTGTAGTTAGGAAGTCAAATTCACAAAAATTTGGTTTGACTTAGTCCATCGGGTGCGCTTCATTTTAAAAACCACTGACCATCTGGGTGGTCTACTACTACGCGCACTTTTGAGTCTTCATCCGCCGCTTCCTTTGTTTAAAACCAAGATCCAGCCAACTGCATGGCATGGAGTGGGGTGTGACGTACACCACGTTTGGGAAATGTGTGTGTACATCTCCACAGAACATTTCTCAAAGCGCCATTTGCTGAATATTCAGGAAAACGCACACCCTGTGTTCCACTGACGATAGTGGTTGGGAGTGCATGATATTGATGAACTGGTTGCAGCGCACTTGCCAGGCCAAATTTCTGTGGAAATGGTGACCAGTTTTTTATTGCTGACTTTATCTATTCTGCCAGACTCTCTGGGGCATTTATGAAATTTGGTTGATGTGGGGCCAACACCTGAGCCTTAACTTTACTTTCCCAACTGCTCCCCAACATTGGGCACCAACTAATCTCCTTGGTGAGACTATCAAACTTTTCTTAGACTTGAATTAAATTTGTTGCAAAAGTGTTTCAACGAGAGAGAAAAGTCGTTGAATGAGATTAAGTAAAATAGACATTTGCAATATAAAATGGTATTCAACTGCATTATCCAATCTCCAGATGATTCTTCACAAGGTTCTCATCAACAGTCTAACTTCCTGTAATTATAATGATAGATTTTTGATGGTTTGGATAAAAATTGCTGTGTAGGACTAGTAGCTCTTGTGTGATAACTCTATTGATGTTTATTATATGTAAGAGATAGCTTGAAGGGATGCTGAAGGTG